>CM055439.1:3305961-3494519 GCA_029228465.1 Salix viminalis
TAATGAAAAAATCAAATTAGGGTTTGTGTGTGATATAAAAAAATATTGAGTAATGAAAAATCTAATTAGGGTTTGTGTGATTTTTCTCATCAAAATTGAATATTAAAGAAGATTTTTTATTTATTAGGGTAAGCAGCTGCCAGAAGCATAAAGAATGGAGGGACGGGACAGCTTGAGCCGTTTGGCGGGGAAGCGCAGAAGATTCCTCCCCAATCGCCATTCTCCTTTCCATTTCCATATCCATCCATGCCATATCATCCCCGACCCAACTTCAGCCTCTGGTAATGACTGTATGCACCGTACTCCATTCATCTCTCTTAATTTCTTCTCCAGTTGTCTAATTATTTTGTTATTCTGAATCCCAGACCTCGTTGAAAATGAAAATGGAAGAATGATGTCTCCGATGGAGAGTGAAAGAAATCCAAACTACACTGCCGTTGTTTGATTGGGTAACTGGTACTGTTTGTTCCTCTGAACTTGCTGCTCAACACCACATCATCAACGCTCATTTAGGTATAAATCCTTCTTTTTTAAAAAAAAACAAGGTCTTTTATTACTAGGTTTAATTGATTAAATGAAATTCGGATTTTCTTCACTAGATGTTGTCATTGGCTTAAGTCGTTTACGAATCTTTTATTATTTATTGGTGTTTCTAGATGCATGCCTAAGAATAGAGGGGTGTAAAAAAGTTGGGAACATGAATTGTACAGGAGGATACGGCATTTGGTTTTGACAGACCTACCAGATGAGGAAAATGAAGGCAATTTATAGTTAAGTGTGCTCGAGTTTGCCTGGCAATTTATAGTTGTTAAGTGTGTTTTGTTAGTTTTTTAAAATGTTGTTTACTTAAAAATGTGTCAAAATAATTTTTTATTTTATTTTTTTTAAATTATCATTGACATTAACTTATTAAAACAATATAAAAACGAAAAAAATAATTTTTAAAAATCTCAAAAATACATAACGTTAAACACAATCTTACACACATTGGTTCCAGCAGGAGAGACTTTTTTGGAAAGTAGTGCGACTATGATCCAGAAAATGAAACAGAAACTGATTGATGATGATAGGACAGACAACCGAGTTGATCCCCCTTTGTTGACCTTGAGAAATGAGTTCACGGAATGTGTTGAGGCTGTGATTGCTGATGACATATTTAGGATGTTTTTTGAAACCATCATTGGTGGATGTAGATTTAGTGTTGAAAAGGAGTTAAATCTTGAAGAAAATATCTCTCTTATGAGAGAGCCAGATAATGCTAAAGATCCCAATGCTATCTGGTTATGTTTCATTTGTGCTTTGCTTTTGCCCTGAATTTTGGTTTGTTTTAAATTTGTTTTGATGTAAAATTATGTGGTCATTTCAAGTCGGGTTCTTTCAGCAGATTACAGATGCTGTAAAGTGCTGGATAACTAGAATATCAAGTTATCTGCACCATAAGAACAAAGAAGTTTTCTAGTTCTGAGCCTTCAGAGCAAAACTCCATGAGCGATGATGATTGGAAATTTTTCATTATGTCAAAAATAGGATATTTATCAACGTCCACCCGAAACCCAAATACATGCTAATTTCCATCCCTTCATCCTTTTTGTGTATTGTTCTTCCAAGATAAAAGAAAGGACTAGAAAGTTTTTATTTTGTTCTCTTTGTGACACATAAAAGCAGCATACTGTTTACTAATAGTGCTTGAATGAATCCCTAAGATAAAACCTGCATGGCTTACTAATCATTAAACCTCATCTAGGTTGGATTTTCAAACCAAAAACCTGATGAATTGGACCCTTGGCTAGGCGATGTTTTGAAGTTAATTGGTTGAACAGTTGAACTAGTAAAATTTTGTTGATTTTGCAAATTTTGCAAGCACAAAATCCTAGACACTGGCTTAATCAAAAAACCCCACAGTGACCTGCATTGCACAAGCCTTGAACCAATGGCCTAGGATTGATACTTTTGCATGGTCAAGGTCAACGCTCTAACAATTATGCTTGGTAGTTTCATTGCTTGTCTCATAAACTTGGCAATTCATGGTTTCTTTTGGAAGTTTGGCTACAATAACCAACACAGATATATTTATATTAGACCTTGAATTCAAGAGAATCTGATAAATGTTTTATTTGTTGAAATTCTTTAGAGTGTCTTATAGGAGACCCAAGAGTCATTGTTTAGGTCTTCTTGTTGCCAAGATTTTAAGGGAAGACAACCATTTTTTTTTAATGAAGCTGATTTAGTTTGAATACGTGGTGGACTCTGTACTCTTTTATGATGTGTTCAATAGCTGTAGAGGTTTTTTTTTGTCTATTATAAGAGAAAAGAGAGAAGTGTGTCTTGGTTCTTTCTTGACTTAACTAAGTGCTTGTACAAAGAGTAAATAAGATTTAGGTGTATCGGCTTTTAGGATGAAATAACAATTTGAGTGGCTGCTCTTATTTACTTGTAATGAAGTTTTTCTTCGAACAATAATTTACCCAGTTGGTTTAAAATCAACTTTGTCTCAACATATATTCTTGCACTTTTTCGAGGCCATGGTTTTGGATGTCTAATTCATACCTTGAAGTTTGTGATTCTCAGTAGGCTATCAAGGATCTTTCTGGTATATAAGCTATTCTTAGATTGTTTGTTATAACTCAATATCAAATTTCTGTACAAGGCTTTGATGGCAAAATGTTTTTATCTTGTCATTTCAGCAATGGGCTATATGTGCTCCTTTGAAGGTACAGAATACAGATGAAGTACATGAGAATGATATGGAGAAGATTTTGATCCTGCTCGTCGTGTTTGAGCTATGTGAAATTGCATCTGTGTCCAAGGTTTGCGTTTGTACCATATTTTCAAAAGTACTTAGCCTTATCCTATTTCCTTTGTTGCATATTGTGTGTTCTGTTATGGGTTAGAGGAGTATTGCAGAATACAGAAGTAGGATAGTCAATAGACATGCATTTTAGGATAGATAAACAACAAAAGAAATTATTATTTGGATGGAGTATCAATGAAGATTGTATAGTTTTTTGAAGTTTTATAGGATGCTAGCTCTCTCTCTCTCTCTCTCTTTTTGCTTTTATAATTTAATAGCTCATTAAAACAAAGTCATAACGTATTTGTCTATGCAATGCATGGAGCATAATGGATGGGTCCTCCTAGATTTGGTTGTTTCCATAGTTTATGCTCCAAAGAACAAATTGGCTTTGGATGACTACACAGTAAGAGATTTGCTGTGTGGACAGATACGGGTCAAACATCTTTTATATTTTTGGTGATCAAGAATTTATCCTTTTGTGCATGAAAACAAGAATGTTAAAAAAAGACATGTTCAACAAAATATGGTGCTTCCTTGGTCTGTAATTGGTTTTTGCTAGTGCACACATGATTGGATCTTTGCTAAAGAGCTAACATAATCCTTGATTTATGAGGTTTATTCATGCTGCTTATTGAAAATTTGAAAATCTCTGTTCCCATTATTTTTCTTGGTTTATAGGTTTGGCAATTTACTTCTCATCTAGTACTGTCTTTCATGGATTGGTCTTTTCCAAAATGTAAAATCAAAATGAATTAATCTAAATATATTTGAGTGAATATTCCTGGACAGAATAACTGATTTTTTCATGTTTGCAAGATGTTCTAAATTTAAAGCTAGTCAATAATTTCAGCATTGATTCTTCGGTAATAGTTTTGCATCTGTGATGATATGGTTCCACTAAAATGTAATGGAATGAAGTAATTACCAACTAATCTTGTGTCCTATGACATTCTATTAAAAAAAACAAAATAATAATCTCCTTCTCATCAAGTCTGCAGCACATATTGGACATTTGACTTATTTGACACTTTGAATATATGTTTTAGAAGATTGTTCTTGAACTGTGTCTGAAGGCAAAACATCGAAGAAATGCCATAAGCACTATAAAGACTGTTGCAAGCTATTTCAAAGTCGTATTTTTATATGCCATTTATGCTTTCATGCTTGAGGTAATGCGTTCAAATTTGAAAGGCTTCAAATGGAGGAAAGCGTTTAGGGACTGAGATTAAAATCTTAGGGATACTACGAGTGCTTAGAAAAACTAACTTTAAACAAACACATTGATCTAGGCTTTAATATCATATAGAGATTTATAAGTAGCAAATTTCATGGAGGGTTACTGGTTCAACTTTTACTTTTGTTATGTAATCATCCCTATTTTATAATTTGGATATCTACATGGAATATGCATGATAATTATTTCCAACAGTTTTGTTTCAAACAAGGTAAACTCTCTTTTCCTCGAAGAATCATGTGAATCTAGATGAGAAAATGTCAGCATCATGAAAATAGTGTTGTATTGTGTAATTACATGGAAAATGTCTACATGACCTGAATTTCTGCTCTTCAGGAACAAGGATGCACTTGATGCGTTGAAGTGGTTGCTTTCTTATTTTACTTTGTGATGGAAGAAGGGCAAACTGGACATTTACAAAAATGTCCACTAGTCTACACCTTCGGACTCATCTCGGCTTTTAACATTATATTTGGAGTTCTGGAACTCCCAAATTGAGTGATTTTAGTCCCATTTGAAACATAATACCCTCACCCACTAATTCCATGAAGGAGTTTATTTCCAATTCATTCATTTTCAAATCAACAATTTTGTCTGCTGACACAATTTATTCTCGGATTGCGGTGCATATATGGATGGAGTTATAAACTCAAAATTGATCCAATCCAGTTTCATTTGAAAGCAAACACAGCTTTCATGGAGGAATTTATCTTAAATTCAATTGTTTTCAAATCTTAAATCACAGCTAAACATTGAATAATTAATATGTCAAGCAAAAGATAATTTGTTTCTTCTTCCATTTCTAGGCTGTATGCAAATCATCCAGCATCGGTGCTCTCCTTATTCTTCATGTATCTTTGAATTTATTGATCGTGGTCCCTCCTGCAATTAAAGGAAAATAGCAGGCCCACGCACGTGCAGTTGCAACTATCATTCACAGAGGATTTGCCACTGCGAAGGGAGCTAGCTGTGAAGTCACTTTAAGTGGCTTTGCTCTGGTTATTTTGCTTCTGAACTCTGACAAGTATTCAAGCCACGAAGTTATTTGAAATTTTTTATAGGGTGTGTGGCACTCTGCGATTTTAAAATTTTTTATTTTTATTTTTTATTTGAAATTGAAAAGTTTTAGTATTTTTAAATCATTTTATAGATATCAAAAATAATTTTTTAAAAAATAAAAAATATTATTTAATATATTTTTTAAACAAAAAACACTTTTGAAAATAATCTCATCATCTCAATTTTTTATATATATGCGTGTGTATTATTTTATTGTTTTAAGAGAGAAGGACGTTTTTGTCCGAACATTAAAAAAAAACATATATATAATTATATATAGTAATATGGAGAGAAAGACGTTTTGTCGGAACGGGCAAAAAAAAATGGTTTATGACGTGATGAGATTTGAGAAAGTGAATGTTTTCCATCCACAATTTGCTAGTTTTTCACATGTTTTGAAGGATAGCTGACATCGCCTGATGAAGACTCTCTCCAATAAAATTATAATGATTTATTTTTTACTCGAGAGAAATCCTGTTCTTGAGGTCCAAGACGGCGACGGCGACGGCGACGGCGTGTGTTGTTGTGTGCGCCGTTGGTTACGCCGAAGAGCAGTCGGATTTTAGAGAAGGTGAAAAGAAACTGAAGGGAAATTAATTAATTAATTGGAGTGCCATGATTTGAAGGAATTGTTACTGGTTTTTATAGGAATGTTATAATGAAAATAAAAAAATATTATTTTAATATATTTTCAAATAAATAATAATTCAAAAAACTACTATTATTACGCTGAACAGTACCTAGCTATGCTGGACATACAAAAAATTCATATAATAATTTATGTTTTTTTTTTTTATCTATGTGAGTATTTATATTTGTGTTATGATTTGTTTTTTAAATTATTTATACTTAAAAAAATATATTAATATATATTTTTAATTGTTTTAATAATTTTGATATATCAATATAAAAAAAACTTTTAAAAACTATTATTTAAGATGATAAACAGGAGGTGACAGCGATTTGGTTGGAGAAGTATATGAAAAGCATCAATTGAATATAAATTGAGAGGTTGTAAATAATTGAAAATAGAAATGGTTTTGATATTTCTGACCCGTGATCTAAATGTTTTTATTTTGTATAAAAGATATTATACGTGCATGTTTTTTCAATGCATTTTTATAGTTTAAAATCTTTAAGCTCAAATAAAAAAATTATGCATACATATATCAAATAAATCAAATACTATATGTCAAAATAAAAAAATATATTAATCAAATATAAAATTAAACCTTGACAAATCAAGAGATAGATATAGATTAAGATATTTAATCTCAAAAGATGAGATATCTATCCGGCTATGTTTGACGAGTATGTTCACTAAAAAATATTTTTTTTATTCAAATAAATGATAATAAAAAGAGAGACAAGCCAAATTGATTGGATAAAATAAAAAGATAAAAAAAACACTATGTAGGGCTTACACATATTAAAAATATTATAAAAAACTTATTTTTTTTCAAAAAATAAAATTCATCCATTGAATATATATAAAAATTCTTTATCTAGAACTAAGTTACTGAAAAACATAATTAAAGATCACGAAAATAAAAGCAGTCTATCCTCAATAATGGATGGGATAATGGACCCTTTCTTTTATATATATATATATATATATATATATATATATATATATATATATATATATATATATAACCTTTCTTCTAGTTAATGTACATGATGCAAATAACAATGATGCTAGGGATGCGAACATCATGAGATAAGTGGTGCTGCTGCATGGTGAGGGTTTTATTATAATATATATTATCGACAGGCATTTCATGTCATGATAAAAATTTGAGATTAAAATATTTGTTTTTCTCTTTGTTGATATCAAATTTAAGATTTATAATTGTTAATATGATGATCATTAAATAGTTACATGATTATTAATTTTAGAGTCTATAAAATTAGTTGAGGTATGTGCAAGCCAATTTGAATACCAACATTAATAATAATAAAAATGTATGATGATGGGTTTAATTTTTATTATATGTGCATCGAACCATAGGGTGACATAAATTAGATATACAATTTTTAATTGTAAGCAACGTGGCCTACACAACCACATGCAATAATTCCATCGTCCCCATCGTCCCTATTGTGATTGAAGTTCATTGCCCACCAACCATGAAGGGGAAGATCAGGTTTTACACGTGTCCCCACATTTTTTGATATTATCACCCATTAGTTTAGAAATGAGATTCGTTTTATACCATAAACGAGAGAGAAAGGTGTTGAATATTACAATTACAATAATTAAAATAACCATATTTGATATTATAAGTTCCATTCAATAAACAGAATTCAATAATTATAGTTTTGTATTGTTTTTATCTTCTCAAAAAATATAAATTGAAGTTTGTTTAGTGATTTTTGGATCTAGTTGATTTTTGTTGTTTTGGGGCTGTTTTGAAGATGAAAGTATGATTAAAATTATTTTTTAAAGTTTTTTTTATTTTAAAATACATTAAAATGATATTTTTATCGTTTAATATCAATATATTAAAATAATTTACAAATACTAAAAAAATAAATAAATAAAAAAAACAAAAAACAAAAAATATGTTTTTTTTAAATATTTTTAAAACGCAATATCAAACATCTAACTTATTAAGATTTCCAGGTGTTTTAACAACAAATCGACTTGTTGCTATAGTGATAGGTGAAATGCTGCTCGATTTTGTTTTTTTAAAAGAAAATAAAAGGATCATCTAATTTCCATTTCCAAGTAAATGCATGCAAGAATGGGGAAAAACACAAAAAATGACTAATTAATAAGAGGGATGTTTGAGATTGTGGTGCAACCGAAAGTTGTAAAAAAAAATTGAGGGTTTGGGTGTTTGGTTAATTTTGAGAAGCTAAATTTGATCATGGGACCCATTTAATTTATTGTTGAAGCAGCGTTTCACGAAAAACAATAATTTATTGTTTTATATTTTAAAAATATATATAATATATTTTTTAAAATATAAAAATATATTATTATTATTTATTATATTTTCTTATAGAATATATATTTTTAACATTAAAATAATTTAAAAATGATTAAATATTTAAAAAACAATATATATACACACACACACGCTTTAAAATAATTTTACAAGTTGAAAGCAATATGAAAAAATTGGTAACCAAACACTTGAAACTGTTTTTCATTAACCTCAAAATCAACCACAGTTTTAATCAAATACTTTAAAAATTATTTTGAACCGCAACTAAAGTGTTGTTTATGAAAATATTTTTTTAAAACCTCAACTACAAAAATAAAAGCAATATCAAACACATTTTAAATCAAGTCCACACCCCAATTAGATAACAAAAGGGGGGATTTTTTTCTACAAGGTTGGAAACTCATAACGCTTTAATAATAATAACAACAAGGCTGTGTTGCTATTTATATTATGATTTTGGATAAATTATAATGGTGGGTTCTGTGTTTTGTTGATAATTATAATGGTGGGTTCTGTGTTTTGTTGTTAATGGAGGGAGCTTTCTCATTCTCCAACATTTGTTTGTCGTTACCGGGGAGCTTGAAGAAGATAAGAGAACTCGACAATATTCCTTTTTACATGCATGCATTTTGTTTTGCCGTCCTGAAGGACCCACTCTCACACTTTCCCTCTCCTGTGTCATCTCTTCCGCTTTAGAGAGAGGGATCAATTTTCAGAACCCAAGTAGATTTTGAAAAATCTTTAAAAGATACAATTTTAAGACGCTTACACACCTCTGTAATTATGGTAATGAAAGAAAACAATAAAAGAACAGATAAACATGCAGAGGTGGCGTTGCGTGCCCACAAGCAATCGAGTAAAAGGAGATGGTTTTGCCGACAAATAATATAAATTAATTTTGATAATCCAGACCTCTTATTTCTCTCTCTCAGATCCCATCATTCCATGAATCACCACCATCACACCCTAGCGCATTATTAAATTAAAGTAGAAAAACTGCCCCCACCCTACATAACAGTTTATCAATTTTCATCTCTCCTCTCCTGGCAACAATTTGCTCCTCCTTTTCCCTTTCCCCTTCTCTCTCTCTCTGAATTGTTACAGCTTGCTGTGTGTAAGAGAATCCCCCCTCACCTTTTTATTCCTTCTTCTGTAATTTAGCACCAGTTGTTTGCTTCTTGTGTTTTTTTTTCTTTCTGGTGGGATCTTAATCCATGTTTCTGAGGCTAGAAAGAGTTTAGTTTTTGGTTAATCTGTCATGGTATGGATGCTAAACAAACCCTTGAAATTGTCAAATTTATTAGTTGTTTCTTAATAATCAACTTGGATTGGATGATCTGTGGCAACTTGCAAGTGTTTGTGCGACTTTGGTCTTCATGAATACGGATAAAATATATTGTATTATATAATCACTTAGGCAATTGATTTTATTGACTTCGAAGTTGATTTTTTTTTAAAAAAAAAATTTGTAACAGATGATATCTATACATAAATAGCACATGTCCTACTACCAGTGGTTGGGGGATATGAATTACATGGCGGAAGAGGCAGAAGTGGTCGATTTCGTCGATGAGATGGATGGAGGAGCCGCCGGCGGTGTGGAAGATGTTGAAGTCAATGAATACGATTTGGTATTCTTCTCAACTTATTTTTTGGTAGTTCTGGTGTGTGTGTGTGTGTGTGTGTGTTTATGGATGAATATTTTATTTCAAGTAGAATTTACAAAATCAATTAATCTGGGATTTTTGGTAAAATTGAGCAGCTTACCAAGGCTACGGATACATCTTCTGGGCAGGCCAGAAATGGGCAAGACATACAGGGTATTCCCTGGGAAAGATTGAATATAACCAGGGAAAAATACAGATTGACCAGACTTGAGCAGTACAAGAATTATGAGAACATTCCATTATCCGGCGAAGCTGTCGATAAGGTACTTTAATACTCTTAATATTATTTGTTTTCTGGGTTTCTAATTCTGTGTGATTATTGTACTTGGTCGTTTTAGGAGTGCAAACAAATGGAGAAGGGAGGCAACTACTATGAATTCTTCCATAATACTAGATCAGTGAAGCCCACCATTCTTCATTTTCAGGTTTGTGGATTTTGGAACCTCGGTATGTGAATAGCAGATTCTTCTATGTACTTGTCCATGTAAAAACCTCGTCGTTTGTGCTTGTATTGACATCCTTCTGAGACAGGGAAAGAGATAAGAAACTTGCTCTGATTAAATGTTGCTATCTATCTATTTAGTTTTATGACCTCTATCCTTGAATGTTAGTGTGTTATTCTTGGAACAATTTATTTCTGTATTTTACAAGTGACAACTATGTGTTGTTTTTTCTCTTTGGACTGCATATAGTAGCAAGTTTCCTTTCATGTTAGCTGACTTTGTCTACCTTTGCTTGTTTCATTTTCCACTGGACACTTTATAGCCTTTTGTTGTGTTGTGTTATGCAGCTAAGGAACTTGGTTTGGGCCACTTCGAAACATGATGTTTATCTTGTGTCGAATTATTCAGTCATGCACTGGTCATCCATATCTGGCAATCTGTCCGAGGTCATCAATTTTGCAGGACATGTAGCACCATCTGAGGTATTATGATTATTTCCATGTTGACTTTCACAGTCAATAACAAATCTGTTTGTCATGTATGATCAATCTCTCTCTGTCTCTCACCCTCTCTTCATGTTTCTCAGGAAAAGTTCCTTATCAGCCATGTTCATATTTACCATTCTGGTTCCCCTCCCCCCCCTCCCAACTAACTCATAATTGCTTGTAATACAGAAACATGCTGGAAGTTTGTTAGAAGGTTTCACCCAAACTCAAATTAGCACCATCGCAGTCAAAGATAATTTTCTTGTTGCTGGAGGCTTCAAGGGAGAGCTTACTTGCAAAGTGAGTTGATATCTCAGCAACTCTTTCTTCATTTCTTCATTTGCAAAGAGGCTAATAACATAATACGATCAAAGTGAAGAATCTGGCTGGTAGAAACTTCTTGGAGCCAGTTGAACAAAGGTTTTTATGGGTCGCAAACAATTTGATTATTTGCACAACATGTCATACAAGAGTTAATTTGAAGTTGCAAAGTTATTACTGTAGCTTGAGATCAAGTAGTGTAGTGAACAAAGAGGCAATAACGAATTATCAAGTTGAGAAAGAGAAACATGGAAGGGATTTTTGGAATATGTGCATCAATTTGGATGCAATTGGTGGGAAGATCTATATGAGATTGTTTTGTTTTTTCATATGAAGAGAATCAGGCAAAACATCATGTAGGTTAGATCTATAAGTTTAAATATTAATTACAGGTTCTGTGTTGTGATGACTTGACAAAGTTTCTACATTTGCATCTTGCAAAGCTGCAGGATTGGGCTGTACTGATGTGAAACATGAAGTGAGGATGGATGTGAATTAGAATATAAGCTATCGGGGAAAGGGAATAGAAAGCTTTTTGCAAGCATTCTTTTTATTTCTCCTTCGGCAATTGCTGAGTGTTTGGAGGGTTCAATAAATGCTTTTTAACACATTTTCTTTGTGTCAACCTTGTCTTTGCCCAACATTTCATTTCATACTTTAGAATTTAGACAAAAGAATTAAAAGCTTGTGTCCTCAATGTTGCCGGGTAGCAGTTAGGGGGAACATTTGAAACCCACGTTTCAAATATGAAATTGGACAATGATATTTGATCCTGAAATGGAAATATGCACAGTTTAGGATAAAAAAAGAAGCATGCTCGACACTCCTCAGTATTCCATAGTCCTTGGATTTGGAGCTGCCGACGCCAGCTGCCTCAAGTGACCTACATGCTGTATTGGTCAGGATATAAGTCCTGTAAGATGTATGGTTGTGAAAACATTGTCATTTGCCTTAAAAAACAGACTTGGATATTTACTTCTTTCTGCCACGTATTTTTTAGATTTTCATTTCACTGGTTGTTCATTTGATGAACAGCTTAAATTGTTAACATTGTATTTTATGAGCCAAGGTTTTGGAATGCTTACAGAATGTGATTTTAGCTCTACTTTTCCTGGGTTTCAAATATCCTCTGCTCCTGCAAACAGGAAAAATAAAATAAGATACATTCAAAATTATGAAAAAACCAATAGGCTGCTCGAGCACTTTTCTGAAAGTCTTTTTCTAACCTATTAATTTATCTGCTGCAGCATTTGGATAAGCAAGGAGTCAGCTTTTGTACCCGCACGACATACGATGATAATGCCATCACGAATGCTATTGAGATATATGATAGCATTAGGTAGTAAGATTAATTTGTAATTGCCCAGTTTCATAAATTATTATCAGCTATTAAAGATTGATATGGGAACTGTTTTTGCAGGGGTGGAATCAATTTCATGGCATCCAACAATGATTGTGGTCTTAGAGAATATGACTTGGAGACGTTTCAGCTTTTGAATCACTTCCGTTTCCCTTGGCCGGTGAATGTAAGCTATCCTCATCACTTACAAGAAACAATAATATGCATTTTCTGTTTTTTTTTTGTTTCTATCCCAAATTACTATATGACTGTTACATGAATACTCGCCCTTTAGAAAGGAACAACACATAAAGGGGAAATTGAGTTTTCTCCATCAATTTCTTTTCATATCCCTAAAATAGGTGGAAGATGCCACTACAATATTTGTAGAAGGAAAAAAGAAAAAATAAACAATCAAAATGTGTTAGAAGTCTATTTGGAGCAGTTTATAAATGAATTGATAGGATTGATTGCAAATGGATTTTCTATTCAAAACTATTTGGTAGAGCAAAAGTATAATTGAGTTAAAGATGGCATGATAAAATAGGAATTGACAAATCTTACCAAAAGTAAGTCTCGGTCTTGGCTCTACCAATCCATTTGTGTTGTAATTTCAATTCATTTCTCCCAACTAAATTTTGGTTTCCAACTCATGAATTGGGATCAACAAATCCAAATTCAACTCGTTTTGTGCAATCCGGAGTGTTCCTGACTGGGTGTTAATCACCTGCACAAGGCAGGTTTTTGAATTGTCTTTAAGGTCCTTGACTCTTAAATCTCTAGTCATCATCTGTTGTGGAACTCAATAGCTGCTATGACTTTCCCAGCTTCCAATTTGATGACTAAACTTGTTTTCATTGCAGCACACATCAATGAGTCCCGGACCGTAGGCTACTAACAGTTGTCGGAGATAACTTGGACGGATTGCTGGTGGATTCACAGAGTGGGAAGGTACAGCAAGTTTTCCATCTGAGAATTTTTTTTTTCAAGTCATTGAAATTGGAATTGCCCATATCTCTATTTTCCCAGAGAAGAATTATGTTGCTTTCAAGACAGGTTAACTGTATAAAAAGCTAACTGGAAAACATCCAATACCCCACCTGCTCCCATTAGTCCAGATGGAAAATTATTTAGGGAAGTGTAACCTTGTTTTTCCATTTGTCATCTTCCATGCTCATAATTTCTGGAATGCCAGAAGCAATTATCCCTGCCTTCTGTCTGATGCACTACATTTTTTTGTTATTATTTTTGAAGTGAAGTCTGTGTTCTTAAAGCATATGGTATTTTTAAACCTTGTTTTGTATTTCTTGGCGATTCAATTGAGACGCTGAATACTGTTCACATTTTAAAATCATAATCATGTCAATGTTTTTGCAGACTGTATCCACTGTTCAAGGACACTCCGATTATTCTTTTGCATCAGCATGGCACCCAGATGGACGTGTTTTTGCCACAGGGAATCAGGATAAGACTTGCCGGGTGTGGGATATAAGAAAGCTGTCATCGCCTACTGTGATACTCAAGGGAAACTTGGGCGCGGTTCGATCAATTCGTTTCTCATCGGATGGCCAGTTCATGGTGGTAGCTGAACCTGCAGATTTTGTGCATGTTTATAGCACACGAGATGACTACAGAAAGCGGCAAGAGATTGATTTCTTTGGTGAGATTTCAGGGGTAGCTCTCAGCCCAGATGATGAATCTCTGTATATTGGAATCTGGGACCGGACTTATGCGAGCTTGCTCCAGTATAACAAAAGACATAAATATGGGTATCTCGATTCCTGCTCGTGATTCTGTCCAAGCTTGTATCCACCTTTTTTTGTGCTGTGTTCATTAGGTCTGATTGAAATGAAAGATGAGGATAGAATAAGATACTCCTCGTTAGAACTTTGCTTATAGCATGTACAGTAACATTTTTATCATTACATGAAATGAAAGGCGTCTTCTTCAACACCATTTTTCTTTCGAGTTTCGCAAGGTCTCCCCTTGCGCCTGTAACCCCAGCTTTTATTCTGAGTGAGTTTTTATGATTTCGAGACACACCCTGACAGACCTATTGGATTCTTAAGTAAAGATCAAATCATAGTTGCTGGTTTCGGCAAAGACTGAATTGTTTTGTATCAGTTAAAAAAAACAATACAATAGTGTTGTTTTGTTTTGTTTTTTTAACTGATACGAAAACATTCCAGTTCGTTTCGGCTAAATACCGGTTGAAATGTACTCGTTTTGTTTCGCCGATCCATTTCGGCCAAATAGTAATTTTTTTGTAAATAATGAATAATTTTTACTATATCAATAATATCTCTTAATCCGACAATTAAATTAAGATAAAATTTTATGAGTAGTCTCTTGATATATTTATATATATTATGTTAAAATTTCAGAGCAATCAGATAATGTAATGACCTTGCGAGATTGATGATAACATTCTGGTAAAATTATACATGTTCATAATTTTGTTGAAAATAATTATTTTATTGTCTTTTTTTTTAATATTAAATTGCACAATTCTAAATAAATTTATTTTTAAATTTGAACTAATATTTTTTTAATTAATATATTTAATTATATATATATATACACACACACAAGTAAGACAATATGGATCAAATAGGACATCGTGATTTGACAATATCAAGCCATGGTTGTTAAACTCGTGAGTTGACTCTAACAAATCGTATGATTTAATTTGTTTTTTATTGTTTGTTTGATTTTCAAATTTATTTTAATAAATTGTTTTAATTTGTTTTCTTAAGATTATTATAATTTTAAATAAATTTTTAACATTTGATTTGTTCCTAGTTTGTACAAGTATCTGTTTTTGTTTCTTGTTATATAATTAATGAAAAAATAATCTCAAAAAACTTTTTTTTAAAACGCAATAGAGTTCCGGAGTAAATTGTGGAGCCAAACCAATCAAATATGTTATTATTTAAAAAAACAATTACCAGTCATCAAGTTGTTCTTAGATTTGTCAATTCAACTAAGTTATATTAAAATATTTATCACGTGATTTAATTTTATATTTAAATTAAATTAAAAAAAATAAAATTGAGAATTGTTTAAGATTAAAAGTTAAGTCGGTTTAAAGAAATCTTAAATTCCATTCGATCACGGGCAGCAAAAGCTATGGGCGGAAATCGAGGACAGTAGGACACAGTTTTAGTAAAGTAATTTTTCACTGGGTAATGTAATTGGACGAAGAATCACAGATCGACGATCAAAATATTATTTAAATAAAGATTCAAACCCCCCCGCTCAAATAATAAAAATAAAAATAAAAATAATACTAGCCTTTAAATAAAAATCCTACCTCAAGTTTTTTTCTTTTTTAGTTTGGTCGTCAAATTTCTTTTTCCATTTAGTTAGGTCCTCAACAAAAAATTTCCATTGTCCTATAGAATTGATCAAGATCTGCTCGATCATTTCACAATTTCTCACATGGTAAACTTATTAAATTTACCTTAAAAGAAAGAAAATATTTAATTTAGGGCTAGAAATGTTTTTGAATTTTATACTTTTCTAGGCACATTGAATGATTGAAATGTTTATATTGTCCTTTCTATCAAAACTCTTTTGCATGCTTTCAGTGGTTTATTTGTATTTTCATCTTGTAGTGTGTTTCACACTTTCACACTACGTTTTAAAAGTTTTTTTAAAAAAAATTGAAATTTTTTAATTTTTTTTTAATATAGTGTTTGGTGGGGTGGGGTGGGGGGTGGGGGGGGGGGGAATTTAATATTTTAATATATAATAAATAATAATTAAAAAAACATGTCTAATGCATGTGTTCCAAGCACCAAAGAGCAAGGAGGGTCATCGAGATTAGACAACGTATGCACCCTTCTCCCACAAGGGTTACATGGTGGTGTGTTACAGGAGTCACCTCTTTTTTCTCTCTTCCCCCTGGGTTTTGTGCCTTGCCTCATCAATTTTCCTCAAATATCAATTTAGTCCTCAATTTTTCTATTATTATTTTTTCTGTCTTTTTTCATCTATTTTTTTTATTTCATCCTTTGATATGAGGATCCTTTGGGGTTGACCTTTATAATTTTTTATTTGTTTCTTATAGAGAAAATCTGGTTTAGTTTTTTTATTTGACCTTAATATATATTTATTCCTTTATCCTACTTATTTTTAAATTTACAAAAATCAATCGAATTATTTCAAATCAATCTTCATATATATCTATATATATATATATATATATATATATTTTAAAAATGATTTTACATCCAACGTCTCATAAGCAATCGTCTGGTTAGCGGAGACCCTGGAATCAACGGGAAAATGGAAGTATTAATAAAGCCCACAGGTGAGTGATAGGGTGGAAGTGTGGGCCAGCATGACAGAGAAATAGCCTGTGGAGTTGGGAAAATAACAAAGGAATCCCGTGAAGATAGTTTGGATCTTGTGAATATTTTGCCCATCTTGTTTTCGAATGGACCGGTGGAACATGACCACTTCAATTTCCAGCAACAAGAATTTACTCATAATTAAAAAAAAAACAGATAGAATAAGTAATTTTTAAGATATAATAATAAAGAATAATTTATAAAGAACTCAACAAATCTTGGAAAATCTAGATAGATAAAAAAAAACCTTAGAATATCCCTCAAAATTCAGTTTCAAAGAAAATTCAATGTCTGAAAAAATTATAAAAATAAATAAAAACTAACCCTTCTGATTTAAAATTTTTAAAAAAATAATATTTTTTTTAGGAAAAAAAACACCCATCTGAATTTTTTTTTAAAAGTCTTTTAAATAAGTAAAATGAAGGTAATATAAGAAACAAAAATGAATTGAGTCTTTTCTTTTTCAAACATGTAAAGAATTGGTTCCAAAACAAACACTAAATATTAAAAATGAATTTTCTTAAGATTAATTTCACCATTTCATGTTTTTGAAAATTAATTTTTCTTTTGATTGACTGAAACTGAAAACTGATATACCAGTAAAAATATTAATAAATAAGGGAATATTAGGGTGAGTTTTTTTTTTAAGAGCTCAAAGAATAAAACTGTACTGTGTAAGGGTAAATATGTCAACTAACTCTAAGAATATCACGTGCGCAATGGACCATTCTTCAGAGAGAAGGTCTAGACTTACGAATTCTATATGAAAGAATCATACGCAAATCCTTGAAATATGAGGATGAGAATTTTAGATAAGACAGAATATTCATTGGTATTGTTTGTGTCTCATCATCCTCTCTTTAAAAGATTTAAAAGTAAATGTCTATGATCCTAGCTAGTGGTGTAGTGCTGACACCCAACCAAAATTATTTTTTTCTTTTTTTTCTTTTGAGATTATCCAGTCTCATCATGGTGTCATCCACAAGTTTTAACCCAAGTTTTATTTGAGTTTTTTTTTATATATAATTGAATTGATTAAAAAATAAATTTTATATTTATTTTGATTTGTTTTATATGAAGTTATCTCGATCTTATAATCCGAGTTAAAGATTTAATGAATTAAACTGACTTGATTTAGGTCATATTTTTCAATTGATTTATTGATAATTGGATTATTTATTTATTTATTTATTATTGGATTATTTCAATATTATAATCTAGATTACACAACATAGTCAAGATTAACTCTTTTTTTCTATTTTAATTTAATTTTATTCTTTACTATCAAGTTGATTACTGATTAAGTTTCAATATGGTTTCTTATATGTTTTCTATGAGACTATCATAATCTAATAATCAGGATTGTGAATTTTACATGTTAACCTAGATTGATTCGGGTTAATTCAATGTGTAGTTATCTCAATATTTTTTTTAAAAAAAATAATAATTAATTAAATTATCTTTTTAATATATTTTTTATAATATTATCATATTCGTATAATTCGAATCACGTATTTATATGATAATCTAGACTGAACTGGTCCATTCAAGTAGTTATCTCAATAAAAGTTGAGTTATGATTGAGTTATAATTAGTTGACATTTGGAGCTAATTAAAATAGGAATTGCCGTCACTCGATGACAATACACGATGCAGTACACTATCTTTCACACACAATGCAAAAGAGCCAAAGTTTGAGGCAAAGTACGCATTTCCTGCATCAAAATAGAAGAAGTAGCTTGAGGTATCATATAAAGTTGAGTTCAACTCGCACCAGCTGTTTATGAATGTAATAGTGGTTGTTTTTTAAAATATTTTTTATTTAGAAATATATTAAAATGATTTAAAAATATTAAAAAATTAAATTTAAAATATATTTTTTTTCTTTCAAAAACACTGTTTGAAGACGGTGATTCTGTTAAATTATTTGAGATTTCATGCAGAAAGTGAAGAAAGAAGGCAAACAAGAAGGTGCTTCAACAAACGACAAGTTTGGTCTCATCAGACACATGTTATACAGCTTGTAGACAAAAGAAACGACTTGCTATGATATGCGGTGGGAATCTGTCAGGACTCGAGATGAGGAGACCCATGCAACAGCTGGACCCACTTATGTCTTTGTCTCTGCAGGAGCAAGCTTGTCATTGCTTCGTAAATTACGGAAATAACTTCTTACATTCCCGGCCCCTTCTGAAAGCTTGAGATGAGGTATTTTTACTTCCCACTTTGTTGTTTAATGTTATAATTTCATACTTCAATTTGAACAGGACCACTGGAAAGAAAAGCTCTCTGTCACACTAACTTTCTCGTGATCACACAGTAAATGAAACATCCTTTTCTCTCCAGCCAGTACTTGAAACACCAAGAGTCACCCATACTAGATTTCCTTTTTCAGCAGAGTATCTCGATACTATAGGTTATGTCTGATTTCTGGGTATCTCCATAACCAGGAACCAGGTAGGTAGAGAGAGTTTAGGATTGTTAGGAACTACTACTAGCTAGAGATGGGGTTTTCCCATTTGGTGTTTTATTTCCTGGTTTCTTCAGTTGCTTCGCTGAGAGGTTGCATGGGAAGTGACAGGGTGCCGATACAGATCAACGATGATGTGTTAGGACTGATTGTTTTCAAGTCAGGCCTGAGTGATCCATCTTCCTATCTCAGCTCATGGAGTGAGGATGACGACTCCCCGTGTTCATGGAAATTCATAGAGTGCAGTCCGGTGAGCGGCAGGGTTTCTCGAGTGTCGCTTGACGGGCTGGGATTATCAGGAAGATTGGGCAGAGGGCTCCAGAAATTGCAGCGTGTGAAGACATTATCATTGTCCCGTAACAATTTTAGCGGCGACGTTAGTCTTGAGTTTGGTCTCATTCCAAGTCTTGAAAGTCTTAACCTTAGTCACAACAGTCTTTCAGGCCTCATCCCATCTTTTCTTGACAATATGAGTTCCATTAAGTTTCTTGATCTTTCTGAGAATTCATTCTCAGGACCACTCCCTGATGATCTTTTTCGAAACTCCTTATCTCTTCGTTATCTTTCTTTAGCAGGGAATTTGCTTGAAGGGCCGATTCCTAGCTCACTATTGAGCTGCTCTTCTTTGAACACTCTCAATCTGTCAAACAACCATTTCTCCGGCGACCCAGATTTTGTTGCTGGGATTTGGTCACTGGAGAGGCTTCGAAAACTGGATCTTTCACACAATGAATTTTCCGGGCCCGTTCCACAAGGGGTGTCAGCCATTCACAACTTCAAAGATCTCCAATTACAGGGAAATCGCTTTTCCGGGCCACTACCTGTAGATATTGGACTGTGCCCGCACTTGAATAGATTGGATTTGAGCAGCAATCTTTTTAGTGGAGCACTGCCGGAGTCTCTTCAGAGGCTGAGCTCATTAAACTATTTCAGTTTATCCGATAATATGTTGACAGGTGAGTTCCCTCGGTGGATTGGTAGCCTGAGCAGCCTGGAATACCTGGACTTGTCAGGCAAATGCTCTGACTGGTAGTATCTCATCATCCATTGGTGACTTGAAATCACTGCGCCACTTGAGTTTGTCCAATAACAAACTCCTTGGCAACATCCCCACCTCAATAGCTTCCTGTACGATGTTATCAGTGATTCGGTTGAGAGGCAACAGCTTGAATGGTAGCATACCAGAAGGCTTGTTTAATCTAGGGCTGGAGGAAGTAGATTTTTCACACAATGGATTGATAGGTTCAATTCCATCAGGTTCAAGTGCTTTGTATACATCTCTCCGCACACTGGACCTTTCAAGGAACAATCTCACAGGACATATTCCTGCAGAAATGGGCCTCTCGTCTGATTTGAGGTGCTTGAATTTGTCCTGGAACAATCTGGAATCTAGAATGCCACCTGAGCTTGGATACTTTCAGAACTTGACAGTCTTGGATGTTCGAAGCAATGCTTTAGATGGCTCAATTCCTGCAGATATATGCGAGTCTGGAAGTTTGAACATCCTTCAACTGGATGGAAATTCATTGGTGGGCCGAATCCCTGAAGAGATTGGAAATTGTTCATCACTGTATTTACTGTAAGTCTTGTATCAATCCCCCCAAAGCTCCAACTAATGCATTATCCAATGCTTTTTTACATACCAAATGTGAATTCCTTTTATTTTCTATGCAGGAGCCTGTCCCGGAATAATTTGAGCGGTTCCATTCCCAAGTCCATTTCAAGGCTTGACAAGCTCAAGATTCTGAAACTGGAATCTAATGAGCTGACTGGAGAGGTACCACAAGAGCTTGGAAAACTGGAGAATCTCCTGGCTGTAAACATATCTTATAACAAGCTCATAGGAAGGCTTCCTGTCGGGGGCATATTTCCAAGCTTAGATCAAAGTGCGTTGCAGGGGAATCTGGGAATTTGCTCACCCTTGTTGAAGGGACCATGTAAGATGAATGTACCCAAGCCTCTCGTCCTCGATCCAAACGCCTATGGTAATCAAGAGGATGGTCAGAAACCAAGACACGTGTCCTCTCGCCCGGCAAGGTTCCACCACCACATGTTCCTCAGTGTTTCGGCTATCATTGCAATTTCAGCAACTATATTCATTGTGCTTGGAGTGATACTCGTAAGCCTGCTAAATGTATCTGTCCGGAAGAGGCTCGCATTTGTTGACCATGCCTTGGAAAGCATGTGCTCGAGCTCTTCCAGGTCTGGAAATCTAGTCCCAGGCAGGCTGGTCCTGTTCGATTCGAAATCATCCCCTGATTGGATCGACAATCCAGAATCACTCCTCAATAAGGCTGCTGAGATAGGTCAAGGAGTATTTGGAACTGTTTACAAGGTCTCACTGGGTTCAGAGGCAAGGACGGTAGCCATTAAAAAGCTCATTGCGGCAAACATTATCCAATATCCAGAGGATTTTGACAGAGAAGTTCGAGTGTTGGGAAAGGCAAGGCACCCGAATCTCCTGTCATTAAAAGGGTATTACTGGACTCCTCAGTTGCAGCTATTGGTATCAGAATACGCACCTAATGGCAGCTTACAATCCAAACTCCATGAAAGGCTAACGTCCACTCCACCTCTTTCATGGGCTAGCAGATTGAAGATTGTGCTTGGAACAGCAAAGGGACTAGCACACCTGCATCACTCTTTCCGTCCACCCATCATTCATTATAACATAAAACCAAGCAACATCCTTCTCGACGAGAGTTTCAACCCAAAGCTCTCGGATTTTGGACTTGCAAGGCTCTTGGCAAAGATGGACAGGCATGTTATGAGCAGTAGATTTCAGAGTGCGTTAGGATATGCGGCACCAGAACTAGCATGCCAGAGCTTGAGGGTCAACGAGAAGTGCGATATATATGGGTTCGGAGTCTTGATTCTTGAGCTAGTAACTGGAAGAAGGCCGGTGGAATACGGTGAAGACAGCGTGGTGATACAGAGTGATCACGTCAGGGTTTTGCTCGAACAGGGCAATGCCTTGGATTGTGTAGATCCAAGCATGGGGGATTATCCTGAGGATGAGGTGATGCCAGTGCTGAAATTGGCCCTTGTTTGCACCTCTCAAATACCTTCCAGCAGGCCTTCCATGGCAGAAGTGGTGCAAATATTGCAGGTCATCAGAACCCCAGTTCCACAAAGAATGGAAATTTTCTAAGATGTGATCCACATATGTTATTTAAACAAAGACATCCCCTTGTTTTTCTCTTTATGTCTTGTTTCACCTTTTCCCTTCTGATTTCTGAAAATTGTATTGCTATTCAGTTTCGCATTCTGTTCGATTTTATTTTTATTTTTGTAAACAAACAGCTAGTTGTTCCTCCCCCCCCTGTTGCATGCATTGGCATCTCAAATGAAACTAGTCAATAATTCAAGAGGATGCTCAGCGTGGGTTCACTTTCATTATTTAAATGTATTATGTATGATGTCTTATGACTGCCTTGTCGATTTTCTTACAAATTTTAAAAATAAATCAGATTATATTGTGTCTTTTTATTTTTTATTCTTTGCTAATTTCTTTTATCATATTATTAAATTAATTGATTCACTCATGCTTTTTATATGTTAGAACCAATTTGGATCGGGTCGTGGCATAACATGAGTTTTTTTTTTTTTTTTTTTATCCAGGTTTGCTAGAGTTGTTTTTTGGGGTCTTTTCGTTATTTAATTTTTTATTTCATCGGGCTTTTACTATTTCGTTAATTAGATTGAGACTTTCTAATTTGTGTTTATTTGTATTTCATATGATTAGCATGGGACCCGTGTCGTGTATCACAAGTTAAGCATGGCTAGCCCAGTACAATCTGGTCCGTCGATATCTTAATATTTCTATGAAAATAAGAAGTCCGGTATGTCATTGCCACAACATCTTAAAATTATTTCATCAATCATACATCAAATTATTAATGCTCTAAGATATTTTAATAAAAATAAGTTATAAAAAGATAATTTGATTATATATATATATATAAAATATTAAAAAAAATCATTTAACAATGGGTTAGTTGAAAATTATATATATATATATATATATTAGGTATAAATTTACAAGATAAATATTATTTATCTCGTTTGTGTCCACAACATCCAAACTATTTTTTTATTGATATTTTTTAACATGTGCTTTTTGAAATAATCTTGGAATTTATATTTCAATTCATATCATTCATCTATGATTTTTTTTATTTGCCTATTTAACCTTTTTTGATAGATATTTTTATAAGACTATTTTGTGTATGTTTAACTTTTAAGTAACTTTGTTGATTCGTCTATAATTTATTTTAAAATAAAAGATATTTCTATTAAAATAATATTTTTAATATATGCAACCTTACATGGTTTTTGTTTTTTTATTCAAACAATTGAATATGTGTGTGTATTTCTATTATCACTTAATTGAATAAAAAATGATTGTAATTGGAAAAATTTAGCAAACACAATCAATTTTCATAATACGCTTGACACCGAATTAATTTTCTTTTAATTAGTAATGGCTTAATTTTGAACCTTAATAATGGTTTACAGGGAATTTGTTTAATTTTTTTCTAGTGACACGTCGTTTGTTGATAAGGAATGATAATCTAGTTTCAGATTGGAGCACAAAAGACATGTCGGTTATATAGCGAAAACCCTTTAAATACAACTCGCCCGCATCGAAAACCCTAACCCCAAAATCCACACGCACAGAGCGCAGCCTCTCTCATTTACAGAAGCAGGCAAAGAAGAAGAATAGCAAGCAATCATGGGTAAAACTCTAACCCTATATTCAGACAGTTCCTGTCCCAGTCTCAAGCTACTGGTTTAAGATTCAAAACCATTCTGTGATTGATTGATTTTGATTTTGATTGCTCTCAGGTAAGGTACACGGATCGCTGGCTCGTGCAGGGAAGGTGAGAGGTCAAACCCCAAAAGTGGCCAAGCAAGACAAGAAGAAGAAGCCTAGAGGCCGTGCCCACAAGCGCATGCAGTACAATCGCCGCTTTGTCACCGCCGGTCAGTTTCTCTCTATGAACTCTTTATTTTTTCTTTTTAAGCTAAATGAACATTTTTTTTTAAGCTCGTGTCAGCAATTAGGGTTGTGATCAATGCGAGTCATAGATCCGTATTTTCCCTTAGTGTATGTGGTTTAAGGTCTGGCTGCTGTAGGAAATCACTGAGCACTCTGTTATGGTTTGAGGGGTGGGAAGAAGGGGTTGCTTTGGCTCTTTTCTCTGTTATTATAGAACTTGGATTCTGTGGAGCACTGATCCTGAATGTTGGTGCAAAAACATTTTAGTCCTTCAAATTTAGGGTGAGGTAGCAGTGATTTTAGGGTGGGGTGGAGATTGGTGTAATGCATATCGAAATGGTATAGAATAAGAGAAAAGGAAGTGGTGAATGGGCCTTCTTTTGTTGGGAAACTATTTCGTTGCTTTATGCTTTTATTCTGGTTAGGGCTTAGATAATTCTTGTAGTAACATAATGGCATAACCATATCATTACATGAACTACGTGGGTTCAGAGAGATTCGTAGCTCAACTCATCAATTATGATATTCCCGCATGTTTTTCTATTTTGAATGTGATGATTTTCTGTGTTGTTTACAGTCGTTGGTTTTGGGAAGAAGCGTGGACCAAACTCTTCTGAGAAGTAAGCAGCATGCACCTGAGGAAGTTTTTGCTATATAGACTGCTTAAGTTTCCTGGACAACTGTATTTGGATATTTAGATTTACAATATCGGTTGTCATTTTTCGTAGTTCCATTTTGCTTTAGCAGCAATGTTATTGGCTTAAAGGAGTGAATCTGTTGGATCTTTCTTTGTTTGAAGAGTACTTTTGGTTGCATTAATTTGAAAACTTCATATCATCATTCCTCTTCACAGTGTTAAAAAAAACTTTACTGTCATTATTTGGGAATTACCCCGTACATCGATTGTCTCTGTAGCTGGCTCAGTTTAGCCGGGCCTGAAGAGATTAGATTTCTATTTTGATGGCTGCTAGCTACTGTGTGTATGCAAGAAGCAAAAATTTTGCTGTTTGTGAATCGATCTCAATCGTACGTGGAAGGAGTAGTCTGCTGGTTAAAGACATTCCTGTCCTGATGAATCAAGTGACGACGCTTAATTTTATTTTATTTTTGGTTACTGTAAAATAGAGTGGTTCCAAGTTCCAACGAGTGTTTTGTTCAGTTCTCTCTCTTGCGCTAAGCAAGGTGTCAGCGAATCAGACGCCAATAAAACCATAAAAGCAGGCCCAAGTTTGATTGCTTAACTAAAAAAAAAAGTATATTGGGCCATGGGTAAACTCAGTGACCCACGGGCTTACTTGTAGCCCGGTTAAGAGCTCATATACATGCAAATAAAATATGAAAATAAATTATTTTTTTTAAAAATATAAAGATCTATATACAAAGAGTAAAAAATCATTATATATGAATTAAAATATTTTCTCAAGAATTAAATAGGCACAATACCATTAATAAATAATCTATATAAAAAAAGGTTAAACAAGAATCATAGTAAGAGATAAATGCAACACTGATGATGCAAACTATTAGAGCATGTAATTTACAAAATGAAAAATATAATTTAAGAAAATAAAGAGAGAATGAAAATCAAATCAAACTATAGAATTTTTATTTCTAATTGTATCTTTCAATAATTGATTGACAATAAAATAAAGTTCATAATTTAATTTGATTATTTTTTCTATAAAATTATCCAGATCTTAAGTTATAAGTTTTATGATTTAATAAGTTATCATCTCAATAATTAAAAAAAAAAAAAACATGATTTTTTTTTATCAAACTAGACCTCCAAATCAATTACCTGTCCGCTCTTAAACATTACAAACTGGCTAACATCCACACAATTTCTCACAAATCAAACAAGCTGTTGTTCTATCATATGTCGAAAGCATGCACCATGGAGAGGCAAGTTCATGTAAATTTGCTCATTTTTCAACCATCCAAGTCTCTCTTCTCATTATCTCATGGAGTCAGATTTAAAACAACGCTAAGTTATATTCTAGAATCATTTTCAAATTAAGACATGATTACGCATGAACTGTTCCTTGCCCCAAATGCTTTTCATTTTCATCCAAAAGGCATCCATCCTCTTCCCAATCAACAAAGGCTACAAAAAAAAACACTTGTGAAACGAGGCATGACTGGCCAGTCAAACTTCACATTGTATCAATTCTCATGCAAAGCCTTCATCAAATATAATCGGCTGAAGCTCTGCCCAGAAACCCTGCAATGTCAAGGAACAAAACGACAATGAGACTATAAACATCAACAATGTGAGGCAATGGATAAGAGTAACCTAAGAGAGAGCAGAGTTTCAACTCCCAGACCCATAGCAACAACAATAAAAGCTAGATTATGCAATTTTGTTTTCTCAATTCTCGAATAAATAGGTAAATTTGCCACAGGGAGAGAAAAAACCTCTTTTATTACAGTTTCTCCAGGCTCAATGCCAAGAGGGTATTATCCCCCTTCAAACAACAAACAAGGAGTTGATCTTGAATAATTATTTGCAAAGAAAAAACACTTGACTTTGGATGCAATACAGCTACAAAAATCCAAACCCAGTCACTCATTTTAAGTTCTCTATGTGAGCAACAGAGGCATCGATGCAATCGATTGGAAGGTAAATTCAAAACTGCAATTAGATTGGTTAAGGCTTTTTAAAGTCAAATTGCAGAAGATGACATAACAGAGCAATACAATTTTATTGCCGAGGACTGAAGCGCACTGGGGCACTTCATGCCCACATTTCATGTTGTCAGAAAAAGTTAAGATCGAAGCATTTTGCCTAAAATGATACAGCTCTAAGAAGCACATACTACGAAACTAAAAAAAGCAGTTAAAGATGTGAAAAGCATAGAAGAAGACATCAGACAACAGCCAGAATGTATATCAGGATTTCCCAAGGCGGGGTGAAAGCCGGCACAGAAATAGAAGCCAATAAACTCATCAATGACAGATAGTAGTCAAGCTTTTTTCCAGGAGATAATGCATCACAGGATATGATATCAACCGGTCTTTTAGATCAGTAACATACCCATTGATTTGGTTACAATAATTTGCTATTTGATTGGTTATCAGGAAACTATCCAACCGTGAAGGTTCAAGGATTGGTTTGAAGACGGGATTTGAAGGATCCTCCTCAGGCAAGGGTTCTTCTCCTGCAGCTTTACGTGACATGTTCTCTGACCTACAAAACACAATGAATCCAGTTTAGCTACCTACACAAGCAAATAAAATAGTAACTAGGGAAATAAATAGTGGAAAACAGACACATTTGCAAGGAGAATCCTAATTCAAAATGACCACACACAGCTATAAAGTCAACAGGCAAGTGTTGAAACTAATCCACTAATCAAGAGCTATGAAGAGGCCCAGAGTTTTTCTAAAAGTCTCCCTCTCCCTAGTCCTCTAGATGTGTGTACACATCAGTACC
The DNA here is from genome assembly GCA_029228465.1 of Salix viminalis. Lineage (NCBI taxonomy): Eukaryota > Viridiplantae > Streptophyta > Magnoliopsida > Malpighiales > Salicaceae > Salix > Salix viminalis. The sequence continues at coordinate 3,333,518 of CM055439.1, forward strand.
CCAACAGTTATGTCCCATATCCAAAACTTACACACATAAACAAGACAGCTCTAATTTGTGAATGGGGTGTGATTCATGCCAGACTATGAGATGAAATTGGTTTCTTAGGCTTAGAGAAGTGTCCTGTGGTTGTTACCCCATTCAACCAACTTAGAAGGAAAACAGTGTCAAGTGCCTGTCAAAGCATCCATAACAAAAGGAAATGACTATCTGAACATAATAGCTCCCACTTCCCACCTCCTTTTGGCTGCAGGGACATATAAACATCAACTCTATGAAAAGTTAGTACTTATATACACAAGAACACAGCCAAAGGACCAGTAGAAATCCCAACCTATGCATCCCCAAACATGGTACCATCCATCCAAATAAACAGAAAAATAGCCAGAGAGCAATGAACAATTAAACCAGCATTTTACCTTCTCTTTTGAAGCCATGCTTGCTGCTGAGCTTGCTGGCGTGACAGGTTCCGATAGTAATATTGGAACTGCAGGGCATTATCATGTAAGGATAACATGTTATTCTTTTTTATAATATTGGATAACAAGAAAACCAACCTTCTGCTGCTCGACTGACAAATCATCCATGCATTCAATCAAAAACTCTACATTCCTTTCCAAATATGGACTGGTTGATAATTGCAGGCGGTCATAATCACACTGGCATAGAAAACACAAGCAAGACAAGTTACAAACATGAAGTTTAGGTTCCCAAATAGTCGCTCAAAACATTAATATTGTACCTGGGTCACTGGTGTATCATCTTCTAGCTCAGTCATAAAGGCACTAATAAGTGCAGAATTTGAAACTTTGATCTGAGTACAAAAGGAAGAATGTTATCTGAACAGAAACAGATACATTTCTTGATGCTACATTTTTTCACAATTCCAAGAGGTCATAGCAATATTTATTCATCTTGAACGAATAAAAATAAAATAAAAAGCTTCAAAATCTTACAGGAATTTCCTCAAAAATATCCACCCATGACAAGTTTTTCTCCCTCAACCTATGGAAGCAAAAGAGACATCATGACAAAGATTGCATTAAATAGTTCAAATCCAGTTATCCAACTTTGTCTCAGGAAAACTTCTTACTTCTCCCCAGTAAAATTGTTACTACGGTACAGATCCATGAAAGAATCAGAAAGCTTCAAAGCCTTGAGAGCTAAAACACCTTGGTTAGCTCTTGAAGGATCATAAATTATACAAACACACCGTTTAATATTTTCCTGCATTCAGAGAAAGTTTGAGAAATGAAACAAATGAGAGTGGAAAGCTACCACACTATGTAATGGCAACCAAATGAATTCAAAACCCGCTTCCTGAAACTGGACACTAAGTTAATCTTCATCACGGTTAATGTTTAAAGCTGTAGAAATTTAAAGGAACCCAAAGAGGAATTGAATAAACAAGAAAATGAAATAAATGAAAATGCTTTTATTTCGTTTTGGGATAAATAAACTGATGCAGAAGCTGAAACAATTAGAGTTCATGTATCTTTCTGTCAACTTTGAAGATAGGAGAAAATCTAATACTAAAGCAAACAAGTGTATTCGGCATGCCCCCCAACAACTAGCCTAAAGAAGATTATCTTCTAAAACATAGCATTGTAATTTATAAGATTTTATAACTGGATGGACAGCTGGCTCCACCTAAGGGCACCTTCTTAATTACTCAATATCTATGTTTGTGAAAAACCACTTTTGGAGGATGAATTAATATCTGGAAATCTCAACTGTATGCTTTGGAGGTGGGGCTCCTATGAATGCTAGATGTAATGCTAAGGTTTTCTATCTTCTAGTGTGATTCCTAGGAACCCTATTAGTGAGATGGTGGTAGCCTTATAAATTTACATCCATTTCAGTTTATAAACCCCATATCCATTGTCCTTTACCTATTTTTATCACTATACCCTTGAGCATATCCTAATACCCCACCTATAACCTATTCCCCAATCTCCTAACCCACCACACCTGCTATAATCTAAAAATCTCAGTATTTAGAGGTAAAATGAATTAAAGACAAGTAAATTACTCAAATTGTGAGCATGCCATAACAAAAAGCAAAACAGTAATTCAACCCCTGTACCTGGTAATTCATAAATGTCTCGATCAATTCCACAGTTTGAAAACAACCGAATAACATTGACTGATACCTGAAAATTGAGAAGAGAGTTGCGATGAGAGTAATGGATCACGGATTGTACAAGCAAGTTCAGGACATGTACATGCAGGTATACAAATACAATTATTTTGAAGGAAAATTATTCTGTTCAGAAAAGCGTCAAATATGATCCACAATCAAGTTTGGCATGTTCTTCCTGTCCTAGACTCCATATCTTCTTGGTTAAATTTTGTGTATAACAACAACCAAATCCATTCACTCCATGACATGATGGATAAGTACTAAAAAAAAGTAGCAAAAATATGAAAAGTGAAATCTCAACAAAAAAAAATTCCAGTTCTCGCAATTCTAATGCAATGTGATTTGTTTCATTCGGATCAAACATGGAAAAAACTTAAGCATCATAGCAAGAATGCGTCTGTGCTATCCAAAACATACGAAACAATATCACAAAAAAAAAACATTTGGGATCTCGTGGATCATACAAAATCAACACTTCAAGCAAAACAATCGGGAAGGAAAAACTTGCAGACAAAGAAAAAAATTATTAAAAGAAACTGACCATCCAACAGTGTTATTGTCGACATTGACCTCTCTCAAGCACCTCATCATCTCAAGCTGGTAATTAGCACCTTCTGCTTCAATCTCCTCATCCTCTTCCCTAATCTGAAAGATAATAAAAAGAATTAATCAATTTCCGAAGCCAATCAGAGTTTTCAAAAATTAAAATAATAAGAAGCATACCGGGAACGGGAAACAGTTGGTAACTTCAAGAACGCTACCAACATCCAATCCTAGAAGCTGCCCGGTCACTAAAGACGGTGAAAGCTCCTTGCAGTGTTTGATTATTTTCAACACAGCCTGTAAATAAATTTGAGTTTTTGATTTTTTTTTTCAATTTTAACTTGCTAAAAAAATTGTTCAAATATGAAAAAGTACCAGTCCCTCGATCTGAACAGCACGGAGAGGGGGAGCAACCTCCTCTGTGGCTGCTACCTGAAGGAAAGACCTTGCCATTGCTACACAAAACACCCAAAAAATATAATTAATTAGCAGCCGTCCGTACAAATACATAAGAAAAAAAAGAAAAAAAGAGGGGGGTAGTACAGACTGGGAGTGGTAGTGTTAGCCATGGCGTCGGCGAGATTTTGCTGATGCGAGAAAACGTTTGTTTTTGCTTCTCTTCTCCGCCTCTTTAGCCTATCTACCTGGCGAGCGAGAAAAACCCTTCGGCTGAGATACGCAGCGGTGAAGTTTTGCTAACTTGGGGCGGGCCTTTAGGGTGTTGTTGGGCCGGGCTTGTGGCTTTATTGGTTTCGATGATGCGTGGTTTTTGCTCTCTTTTGTTTTTTCCTTTTTATCTATTTATTACATCACAATCACAATACATAATTTAATACAAATTTATATATCTAAACACTTGAATTGAAAAGAAAAAAATGCTATCTTTTATATTCCAAAATTTTAAAGTTGATATTGTTTGTATAAAAATCCTTGTCCTATAAGAGTTCGATTTTTCTAAAATCAAAAATATTTTATTTATTTATTTATTTTTCTATCTTATAGAGTCAAGTATTCTCGAAATTTATTATTACCAGAATGTATTTGCTATCGTATCATAAAGGATTATCTATATAGAGATTCGTGAGTTGTTTTTTAAAATTTTCTAAATTTTATAAGGTTGATGTTGTTTTTGAAAGTGATATTTATCTAGAAATATATCAAATAATAATTTTTTTTATCTTTTAAAAGCACATATAAATAATCTAAAAATACCAAAAAAAAATAGTTGAAAATAAAAAATATTTTTAAAACAAAGTGTAAAATAGTATCTATAAGTCACCACACAGAGCTTCGTTTTTGTTATTGCAGAAAAATTAACAAGTAAAATTACAATTAATTGCTATATAATTCTATGATTGGTTGATTAATCCACGTTATTTATTTGTAATTTAATTTTTAAAATCCATCAAACGAAAGAAAGTATTCATGAGTTAATAAATTATAATGATATATTTTCTTTAAGGTATTGTGAAAAATTAAATCTCCTTCATGATTTGGGAAGTGTTGTTACAAAATTCTTTTTTTTTGCTTTTACCAAAAATGCTTTTGATATTTTTAAAGCCACCCTTTATTTGTTTTTAAAAAATGAATTGAAACTGAAGATCTCTCGAGTAAATAAACAAAAAGACGACTGCAATTAAGCGTTGAGAATGGATTGCAAGAACAATTTCAATGGCGATCGATCCAGAAAAACACACATCACAAACACATCACTGCAACCAGTGCCTCCATCAAAAACATTGATCACTCTTCACCACACCAGTCAGCTCGTGTCAAAGAAACAAGATCAGGAGATGAAAAAAAGAAATCAATAAATCAAACAAGCTTGGAATGATCGAGCTCGGCGAGAGGACCACGAGCTTGTGCAGCCATGGCGAGCTCGAACTGCCTTAAACTAAATGAAGGGAATGAAATTATTTCTGGAGATTTGAGGTTCTCCCAGCCCTTGATAGGGTTTGTTGTCGTCGTGCCGTCCAGTCCTATGTGCGCAAGATGCTTCACGTCAGTTGGGTATCCGATCTCCATCTCTCTTTCCTCGTCTTCTTCTCTGTACACTGCGTTGCGAACCAGAGGAGGAGTGAGAAAGCATGCGGACAACATTTTTGGCGAGAAATATTTTGAAAATCAATCGCTATCACACTCTTGAATATCCCCTGATAATATATATCGGATTAAGTTGTCAAATTGGCTGTAATTCGTGGTTAAATTTAAAAATAATAATTAAGAAGGTGTTAGTTGAAAAAAAAAGTGAGAGGGAAGCACCCTTCACCTAAAAAAGAACAATGATGCGTGAAAAACACATTTATAGTTCCGTGGATAAGAATGTCTGGTCCGGAAACAGAAGGACGGATATTGAAAGAAATGATAGATGAATGGCCACCTAAAAAAAGAGTGAAGGGCCTACTTTCTAAATTGAAACGATTTTGATATCTCACAATTTAAATGGTCCCTGAAGATTTTAATTTTCACAATGAAGTCACCACACAGGTGCCATTTTACGCGGAAGGGGATGGGTTGATGATTTCATCTTGCCTGTACCTTACATTCATGTCGTGTTTCTTTACTTGTTTTTCATGCATAAGAGAATAAAATGTCGTTTTAGTACTTTTCTTGCAAAAATGCTATCCTTACATTTCTTGCAAAAACATCCAAACTTTGTAATTGTTTTTTTCTTTGTTTTCTTGAATTTATGTTTTTTTGTTTATTTAGTATCTGGTTTCATTACCCATATCATCGGGTTAGGGAAGTTCACCCAACTTAACTTCTTTTTTATTTTTATTTTTTAATGTTAAATTCATTAAGATTGTTTTTAGACCCATCAAATTAAATAGGTCATCTGATATTATTAAAACAATTATTATATATAAAATATTTAAAAATACAATTGGCTATTCCAAATAATTTATTTATTTATTATTGGAGTGCATATAAGAAAAAAAAACACAACATCCACATTACCATTTTGATTCTTCAAAATAAATATCATCTTATTTGGAGATGCTTGGTAAACAAACAGCGTTCTATTATTAATAATAATTATGCTTAGTTTCAATTTTTTTCTAGGCTGTAATTACGTTGTATTAGGTGATCATTAATCTATATTCAAGTGCTAATTATGTGTTCAAGCTATTGTATTAACGGACAAGAAATAAAAACAAACTTACCAAATATCTGGGAGAGACTCTTAATTCCCCTAATCAATTTCTGTATGCTGCAGGTTATGTTAGGTTTTGGAAGAGCCAGCACGAAACCAAACGTGTTGTTCTTCATCTTTTCTCGACAAGAGCTCTCCTCCCCCTCCTGGGTTCCTTGAGCAAACCAGGGAGAAAGAGTCAAAATCTAATCAAGAAATCATGAAAAAGGGTCCGTACCTGATCAGAGAAGGGGAGGAGAGAATACTTGTTGGTGGTGCATGTGATTTGCTTTCGGGTTTTGGTTTCTTGCCGGTGGCGGCCACATCGATGCTAGAGTGAGAAGCACAGGCGGCGGAGAACGGAAGAACTACAAATCTTTCCATATGATCCCGCATATATACCCTGTAAATCACAGGACACAATCAAACAAACACAGAATCTAAAAGGGGACGCAGGCATCCAGTAGCACGAGTGGCAGGATTGAATGAGAAAACATGGAAAGAATTGACACCAGAATATATCGAGCTACCTGTTATATTGGGTTGCTGTAGGCTGTCTTTTTGCACAAGCTAGAATGATTTGTATCCTGAAATGTTAAGATCTACCCAACTTCGTTTCTGTGTGCATGTGTGAGAGTAATATAAGACTCCATGGAGTGGGTTGGAGTGGGTGGTTAGTTAAACTGTACAACTCAACCTAATATGTGTGTATATATATATATATATATATATATTTTTGTCATAATATATTTTCTTGAATGGTTTTGATAATTCTATGATCAGGGGGTGGGCTCATTTCTCACTTGCCTCTCTTGTAGAATAAGCCACCGATCTTTTCTGGTCTCATTCTCTTGATCTCTCTAACTTTTTTTTGTTTTTTTTTAACTTGGCATGAACTCCTTGGTGATGTAGACTACCTTTGTTTCGTGGATAGAGTGAGTCCCAAGCGAGGTTCTTGTAATAGGGTTCAAACGTTGGCTCGAGTGTTTAATTTCTTTGTTTCCTGGAAAGGGTGAGGGTGACACTTGCTAGCCTATACAAAGACAGAAGGCAAAGCTGGATTTCCTGATTTACTCGGTTAGTTGTTCGTAACTATGTTCCAAAAATCACTTTTGAAAACAAATTTAAACACACCAATTCATCGTACACCACACATCTTTGAATCGATTGTTTATTTTTCGTAAGAAGGAAAAGCTGAACTTACTATCCAATGACTCTGTGCCATCATGATCATGTTTGTCTAGCTAGCTGCCGTGGTCTCTTTTTTTCGAGCCAAAAATGATCTCACTGGATTTAACCAAAATAATTATTATTAATATAAAAAAGGAAAAGAGAATGAATGTAGTAGTAGTAGTAGTACTAATAGCTAATTCTTAATGATCCTTTACTTGATTCTTAATTGTTCTCTTCGAAGAAGTTGGTTCAGAAGAAAAGGAAAGAAAGTCAAGGAACATGAACCGAATATTCAATTCATCATTGACGGGCCAAAGAACCGCTGAATTTCAATTCGAAATAGTTTAATTTTGTAATTTTCAAGTTTTGATCCATGCCTCCCTCATTTATATTGTTTAATAGTGTGGTTGTGATTGTTTTATAAAAGTATTTATGTTTAAAAATACATCAAAATAATATTTTTTTAAAAAAAATTAAAAATTATTTTTAACATCAGCACATAAAAATAATCTAAAAACTTTAAAAAATTATAACTTTAATGTAAAAAATAAAAATAAAAAATTTATAATTTTTTTCAAAAATATTTTTGAAAAAACAGTGCTAAACAGGGTCAAATCCACATTTTTTTTCTTGTTTGGATTTTAGGGGTTATAGATAAAATAATCTCTTTACAAAATGCCCCAATTTAGGCATTTTAGATCTTATTTGACATAGTGTTTCAAAAATATTTTTGAAAAAAATAAAAATAAAAAATATTTTAATTTTTTTTAACTTTAAATTAATTGTTTTTAGTGATTTTAAATCATTTTTATGTGTTGATGTCAAAAATAATTTTTATTTTTAAAATAAAATTTTTTATTTTGATGCATTTCTAAACAAAAATATTTTCAAAAACAACCTCAAACACATTCTCAAGCAGGCATTTAATCTCATTTAATAGAATCAATCTCGATCAAAAATCAAAATACCACCCACCATATTGAAATGGAAAAACAAATTAATTAGCAGAAGTTAATTCGACATGGGCTACAGTTGAAAGAGCTTCTCTATGGACCGGCCAAATTTGTAACATCAATTTCCCTACACTTTCTTTCGCGATCCACAAAATATTAAGCCTCGAATCCAACAATGAACAGTGTATGAACAAGGATGATTGTTTACTCATGATCACATTCCACCAAGGAGTTGGAGTTGGTTTGTCTGTAACTCAATCTGTGTACTGTCAAAGACATGAACATTGAATCCTGGAGCTAGCTTCATCCGTCTGAATCTCTATTCTTCATCTATTGGCCGCCGAATCCATCTTCAATCACGCCTCCGGTGAAACAATATCTCCTCGCGCAACCGTTGATCTTCCCTTTCCTCAAGTTCACAGGTTAGTCTCAGTTCCTCTAGATTTTTCTACCTAATTTCTCACCAAAAATTATGTTTATTGTTCTAGGTTTCTTCTTCTTTTAATGGCTAACGCTTACTGGGAGTTTCTGTGGAAGAACAAATTGTCTGCACCCGGAAAACAGAAGAACCCTGCTGAAACATGGCTGGTAATGCATCGTAGTCATCATCAATACCCAACTGAGCAAGCATTTCTTTTTTCTCTTGTGGTTGAGCTGAGAGACATAATTATGAGATGATCATCTCATGAACTTCTCCATTACTGTTTATGAGTATAGAAAATACAATGAATATAATTAAAAGCATCATAGAGACAGACGGTAGAACCTGTAAAGTATGCTCACTTTTGCTGAATCCAGATTTAACAACCATCCAGAAGCAAGTATTATTTTATTTGCAATTCGAAAAAAACTCTAGTCCTCGAACTTTACAAATTATACCCGCTCAGTCTCTCAATTTATTTGAGATTTAATTTTGATACAAAAATTTATTTTTATTATTTTTAAGTTGTTGATTTGAGAGAGGTAAAGACATTGTTGGATTTTGATGATTAGAGAGTTGGTCATCATCGTTCTTGTCATTTTTTACTATCAAAATATTTGCTCTTGGTGCTAACGGGTTTCATGTGATAAGACAAGTTGTTTAATACTTTATTTAAATTAAATAGAAATTTAAGGAGAGGAATTATTGAAACTAGTTAAATTTATAACTCGGATCACAGGTTTGATATGCGAAGCCATAACATATGTTTTTTAATGCGTTCTTATTTTTTAATGGCAAGAAAATGCATTGAAAAAATCAAATTATCTAGCCCGCGGAAAAGTGCAGGACAAATAACTAATATAAAACAAGCCTTGAACTTAGGGTTCAAGGATCAAATATTTTCTATTTTTCAACCTAACACCTTATAATTTATGTTTCAACACTTTAATTTCTTAAATTAGCTTTTTTGAACATCATTTCCTTCCTCATACACTAACTTAATTATTGGAGGGTCTCTTAACCTACTAAAAAATGTTTGTTTTATAAATATTTCATTCATCTCAACTCTTGACATAAAACATGTGTTTTTTTTTTAACTTCATATATGGTGTTTACAAAATAGTCTGAAACTCACTTGAATTGGATTTGAGTCAAGTTGATAATTACTTAAACTCAGAAACAATCTCAATCCAAATAACTTGATTATGAATGAACATTAATTTTGCTTTAAAAAATATTGTCTAAGAGAATTATTGTCCACCAAGACTTATAATAATATTCTTTACAATAGTGTGATGATTAAATTGCTCTAATCCAAATATTTTTGATCTAGGTATCAAAGGAGATATATGATATTTTCACCTTGATCCAATTGTCTTTACAATTGATTATGGTTGGATTTTGTTATAAAAAATAATTGCACAATAAAATTATTAATATAACTCTATAATAAAATAATATAATGCTTATTACCAAAGAGCATTTTGTTTTTTTCCTTCACAATAATAATATTATTTGATGCTTTCAAGATAAAATCAACATGATTTTCTCATAAGAGTTTTTTTTTATCATTATATATTGGTTTTGTTGTGAATTTAAAGGTTATTTAAGGATATTATTGTAATATAAATGTATGATATATTATTATAAATAACTTGTTGGCATGTGCATAGCATGCGGCATCGTGTAGACAACCCCATATTGTTCAAGCGATATTGTTTAGCCACCAAATATTGTCTTCCAACGCTGTGTTTGAAAGATCATGCAAATTGAATTTGAACTATGGCATGAAACACCTTAAATATACTGAATATCTCATTTTTATTTTTCATCAAATAAAACCAAGTCATTCGAGTACAACCATCAATAAAAATGACAAACCAATGAACTTGACATGATATGGTGCCTAAACTGAATGCTTCTCAGGTTTGACACCCATGGTTATTTCTTTTTTCTCCTTCCTACCATAAAATCAATGTTGACCCCTTAAAAAAAAAATCAAATAAGCTCCTGCAATTTATTTCTCCTTCACATTTAGTCTGTCATTTTAATTATTATTTTTCTAAAATTGAATAATCTATAAAATTATAAATATTTTTTTTAGTTTCACCCCTTCTATTTTTTAATTTATAAATAATATATCAAATTGTAGAGGTTTTTCAATTTCACCCTCATGATTTTTTAATCTTTCAAACTTGGTCCTTAATTTTTTTTTATTACTGATTGTTTTGTTTGAAATAAGTTTTAAATTGATTTTTATATAATTTCATCATCTTTAGTTTTTCTTTGAATCAAATTTATCGTCATTCTTCTTCTTTCACTATATTTTTTTTTTTACTTTTGTAATTTTTATATAGTTTCATCATTCAAAATTAAATTAGTTGAGTTTTAAGTCTTGATTGAGCTTGAATCCAAGATTTCATGAGTTATAAGTTTTAAAAAATTATACCAGATTTAGAAGGGTCACTCGTATTTTCTTGTTTTTTATTTTTTAACTTGATGTTTTCTTATTTTTTCTTTGTTATTTTTTACTGTTTTTTTTAAGGACTTTGCTTTAGGTTCATGATCAGAGTCATCAGTTTTAAAGGATTATTCTTGTATTTATAAAAACACATTATGGTTATCTATTATAGGCCTCTTAAATATATTTCTTATTGGATAATAAAAGTATTCTCAAACAAGTTTGTATGTTAATTAAGATTATTTTTAAAATATAAATTTAAAAACATGATTATTAAAAAAAACATGACTGCATGTTAACAACTTGATGTATCTGAAAGAATTTAATGAGTTTCTAAATTCACACATTTTTTCTTATGTAATATCCTTTAAATTTCATTAATTAAATTCAAAATAAATAAATAAAATATAGCATACCATATAAAAAGAACAACTTAATAAGAAAAATTTACTAATCTAAATTATTATATTAATAATTAGATTTAAAACATAGAATATTCCAAAACTTTGAGTGGAAAATGCGGTGGTATTTGTTTTTATAGTTAAACTGTTCTTTATTTATTTTTTAATTATTTTTTTATGTTTATAGATCATATACTAATATTAAAAATAATTTTTAAAATAATATTATTCAATATATTTTAATAACAACTCACAATAACAAACACGACCTCTAATCTGATCTTAGCGAAGTGCTTTGCTGATTCATACTTTCCTTCCTGGAAAAAAAATCCAAAACTCCCCACCCAAGAGCATCACTTCCTCTAGATTCTATCTTTCTTTCTAGTTTCTTCTCCACCAAAATGCTTACCAAACCACTTGTCCTATAACAACAGAAACCCCCTCTCCTCGTATCAGCAGCGACATGGCCTCCTCTCTTCTTCTCTCGAACCCATTTTTGACCTCGCCCCATCATCCCAGTAACCTTACTCGTAGACAACAACCTCTTACACTTAAGCCTACCTCAGCTCTTACTCTCCTTAATCTAACAAAACCCTCTAATAATAACTATCCAAAATTCCTCAAACCCGCCCTTCCTTTCCTGGGTCTCAAGAAATTTACTACAAGAATCTCCACCAGAGATGCTGATACAGATACCTCTGTCCCCCCACCGATCGTAGGTGAGGATTCAGCGGCGTTCGAATTGGGGAAGCAGAAGTTATCTTCTTGGATATATTTCAGTTTGGTTTTGGGTGTTGTCTTGTTTGTGCTTGACGTGGCTTGGATTGATAACACTACTGGGTTCGGAAAGGATTTCATCAGTGCTGTTTCGCTTCTCTCAGAAAGCCATGAGGTGGGTTTTATTTATTTATTTATTGTTTTATTACTGAATCGAGTATATGAAATTCTCGCGTGGAAGTGGAAATCACAGAAATCTGTCACTAAAATGGTTCGAGCAGGCCTACCTTATGAATTATACTTGTAATCTTGGCCGTTTAGGGAGCTTATGTATCACTTCGTTTATATATGTATATCTTTTCCACTGACGATGCTAGCTATCAACGTTTACGGTGAGTGAAAAAAAAAATAGATAAGTGCAATTTTGGACTTGAAATATGGATGTGGGAGACTGTTAGTTTATCAGATAAACTTTATCTCTCGATCTGGTCAGGTGTGATCAGCAAGAAGTCTACGATTCTGCTTTGGTGGCTATTTTCTGCGTGCAAGCTGGTCATTTTAAGGTTTTGAATAATGGATAAGTTAATCTCTATGGGATGCTACCCCTCTTGCACGTGGGGCGACCTGCTTTAGTGCTTTAACTTGGTAATGCCTATGGAGCTGCCTGGAATAGATTGTTTGGGGTCGTAAGGAACATGCTGAATGAAAAGTTCCAACTCCTTGCAGTTATGCATCTAGTCCAATAGAATAAAAAGTAAATAGATTTTTGCAGAATTTTTCACGAATGGATATATGGATGTTGATGATTTTTAGGTTTATGAAACAAAGATCAGATTACTTATCTTGTTGATTATATGTAAGAGATTCGGCATTGTAAATATTCATTTGTTATTTTGGTTTCCTTGTTATGTGAGATCTATACATCTCTTTGCTTTTTTACATGTAATTGAAGCCTACTTGAAATGTTTGCAGGTGGTCATGTTCATCCTTATTCTGATTTTCGCCACTGTCCACAGTGGCCTGGCAAGTCTAAGGGACATGGGCGAAAAACTTATTGGAGAACGTGCATTTCGTGTTTTGTTTGCAGGAGTTTCTCTTCCATTGGCTGTTAGCACTGTTGTGAGTTCCTGATCCTTTTATACAATGTACAACATGCCCCCTCCACAAACTTTGTGGGTTAAGTTTTTTCTGAATTCCTCATTTATACAATCTACAACAGCCCCTGGCTGACTTCTGAATGGCCATGCTGCAGGTGTACTTCATCAATCACAGATATGACGGCATCCAGTTATGGCAGCTTCAAAGTGCTCCTGCGGTACATCAACTTGTGTGGATTTCTAATTTTATCTCCTTCATTTTCCTTTATCCTTCAACTTTTAATCTGTTAGAAGTAGCGGCTGTTGACAAGCCTAAAATGCATCTTTGGGAAACTGGAATAATGAGAATCACCAGACACCCGCAGGTATGGTTTTTATTGATCGGCCTTTTTACCAAGCAGTTGAATGAAACTTGTTTCCTATTTCAATAATTAGAGTGAAAAATGAGCTACTTGTTTGGACTCTACTGGTGTCTTAAAACGTCAACCGCACTTAATAATCTATTCCATCAATCCACTTCCCTCTTAAAGATCATGTCATGTGCTAGCGCCACTTAACTTTGATGAGTTGGATATTTGGATCCTTTTAGCATCACTGAATTTAATCTTTTTTGGCTGGAAAAAAATGTGACCTTTCAGCCAAGACATGAGGATGAAATCCATTCCATCTCTTCAAAGTCAGGACACACGTCACTCTTCGTAGCTGAAATACACTTTCTTAAGATTCTGAACTGAACCTGAAATTTTGCTTATGCGAATGTTGCCATATTTTGTCTATAGATACTTTTGAGGGCTATCTAAATAAATCAAAATAATGATCGATCCCATGTAATGTTGAAACACCCCCTTCTATGGTCTCTCTCTCTCACCTGCACACACACACACAGTCACAAACAGAGTTGTGAAAGAAATCTACATTTATTGCTGTATCTCTTTACAGATGGCCGGGCAGGTGATGTGGTGCTTGGCTCATACAGTTTGGATCGGGAACTCTGTGGCTGTCGCTGCATCTCTTGGTTTAATCGGACACCATTTGTTCGGTGTCTGGAATGGAGACAGGAGATTATCAACGAGATATGGGGAGGCATTTGAATCTGTAAAGAGCCGAACAAGCGTAGTCCCTTTTGCAGCTATCCTTGATGGTCGTCAAAAGTTACCTCAAGATTATTACAAGGAATTTTTGCGGTTGCCATATTTGTCGATCACTGCATTGACTCTAGGTGCTTACTTTGCCCACCCGCTCATGCAGGCTGCCAGTTTCCGGCTTCATTGGTAGGGTAGGGTATCTTCGTCTCAGTTGAAAGAAATTGGATACAGTCTGAAATTACATACAGTTAATGTACACATCAAGATTCATTTTGTCTATTGCAGTTTCCTGTATACATGAATGAAGGATATGTATTGTGAAATGAAAAAGACAATGATAAATAAAATGAAAAAAAACATTTCGAGTCAATCTCAAATATAAAAAAATATAATATGAAAAGGTTAAACTGAAAAACAGGAAAAAAACAGCTGAAGAGAAAAAAATAAGTTTAAGAAAATAGATTTTTTTTTAATCAAAACCTAAGCAAACCTCTTAAACTTGATTTAATTTCTAAGACTTGTAACCCCTCCTGCCATCGGGTTGAATTAAAAAACTTAGATCTCAATCAATTTAATTATAATAAATAAAATAATGAAAAATATATCAATTCTAAAAAAATCAAAAAAAAGAAAAAGATAGCAATAAAGGATTAAACTTTATGAAAAAAATCCAATGGGGGGATGAAATTATAAAAAAATAAAATAAAATGAATATATGGACATAAACATATAGCAGTAAAAATGAATGGTGACCAAGTTTGAAAGATAAGAAAAATGGAAGATGATGAAATTTCAAAATACTTGTAATTTAATGATGCAGTCGTGTTTTATTTTTATTTTTTTTAGAAAAAAAACTTTTTTTTTGATTGAGGAGCATAAACATGACTAGAAAAAAAAAAGATAAATGGACAAAAAGAAAGAAAGAAACAACCCAAAATGAACGGTTAAAAAAATTCATACAGGAGACATGTAAAAAGACTAATCACTAATGATATAAATGATAATTAATAAAATTGAGAAAATCTTATTTTTAAAAAGGGATAAAAACCCAAGAAAATTGAGCAAACTTCTGACTTGAAAAAGATCTTAAGCTCGCTAATCATAAATACTAGAGCCGAGTTAAATCCAGAAACTCAATTTCTAACCAAATTTAATATTAATTAGCCAAAGTAAATCCAACAAAGAACAATTATTAAAAAAGAAGAGGAAAACTCAGTTCACTTAAAATTAGTTGAAAATCCTAGAGAAAAACAAATAAAAAATAATAATTTAAAAAATTATCTAAAATAAAATAAATATCAATGAAAAAAATGCAAACTAAATTTAAAACAAAAAAACAAATTAAAAGGCATGAAATAGAAGAAAAAAAAATTCTAACTATTTAAACTGTTTTTAAAAATCATTTCAAATATTGAAGGAAGTGATTGGGAAAAAATATAAATTTAAATAATTATCCAAAAAAAAACAATATATAACGATAAACAAAAAGATTTAATGTTCAACTGAATAAATATTGAATGATAAAATAATAAGAAGAAAAAACTAACTTAGATAAAGGGAAAAAAAAACAAATGAACTTGAACAAATACTTTAAACCTTGTCATATCTTAAAAATTCAAAGCCCGTGAAACCCTAGAACTAGGTCTAATCAAAGTTAAGAAGTTTATTAAAAATGAAATTAAAAATATCAATTTCAAAAACCTGTCAACAAAAAAAATTGGCAATCAAAGAGGAAAAAATTAAATTTGTTAGGAAAAAAAAACCAAAGAAATGTGAAATCATAAAACAATAATTTCAAAAAAAATATAGCAATCAATAGATGAAAGACCAAATCCGAAAGATGAAAAAAAATGAAGAATGATGAAATTGAAAAGTCATATTAATTTTATAAATTACTTGAGGTAAGAAATCATAATATAAAAAGAAACCAAATTTGAATAATCAATAATTAAAGGGTTATTTTTTGAATTTTTAAGGTATTGATGCAAAAATCTAGGTGAGAGATATAATAGAATAGTAGAGAAAAGAAATGACTATCAACATCGAGACATCAAATCATCGTGAATCTTAGAACATGCGCAACCTTTCAAGGTCAGGGCGCTAAGACTTTTCAGACATAGCTCTAGAATTTTTGTTTAAAAATAATTTTATAGTTACACTATTATAATTAATAATAATATATATATCCAAGTTCCTCCTTCACTTTAAGTTTTTTTATAACGAAGCTTTTTTTTTAAAAAAAAAAAATTATGGGGACGAAGCCCGTCGCAAAACAGATGGATCTATTTGCAAGCCTACGTGCTTTGGGTCCTTTGTATATAACTTGGACCTCAGGGTGATGTTTTTCTTCTTTTGTGGCGTGGAAAAAGAATAAAATCTTAATTATCTTATGTTGTTATAAGAGATATATATTTTAATTTAAACTAAAAAATTATTGAGCATTTTATAAACTTTCTATTATCATGTCATGCTTTTTGAAAATATATAAATCTCTTAATCTCAGAGTAAATGGTGTAGATTAATCTAAGAGTAAATGGCTTAGATTGTTTGTATGAACCCTAAATTCCCTCATAAATCTCTTTATCTCATGGTAAATTGCGTATATTTTTTGTACCAGATGAGAGAGTCGGGCGTGATTTGCGTATAAAACCTTCATGTCAAGATGTATTTGATCATATATAATAATAATAATAAAAAAAACAATAACCTTTATGACTTATGAGTAGTGTAAAATAAACGGCCCATCAAAAACTAATTTCCATCCAAGACGATTAGAAAAACTTGGTCAAAGAAAGAGGAACGTCATATTTTGTACCGCACAAGCATCATCACATGGGACTGCTGCTTCTGCATCGACATTGACGGAGACAAGCCAAGCATGTCGCCGGCCGACACCACCATCAACAGGCAAACCGAGTAATGAGAAAAAGTTGTCCGAGCTTCGGAACACGACAGGAGCACATTAATTTTCTTGTTGGGTGACATGTCGTTCTAGATCTTCTAACCGTTCATCTCTTTTGTTGCGGTATTGACATGAATTCTGTAGTTATTTTCACATTATTGCAGAAAATGAGCCGTCTAAAGTCTAGCTAATCTCGCTTCTATATATATATATATATATATATATCAGATATTATAGTAATATATCATTAAAGTCTTTTTCATGAGGCGCACCAATCATTTATAGCTGATAAGGGGTGTCACCACCTAATTTTGAGTTCCCATAAATTCTTTAATGTGAAAAATAAATTTCATTTTTGAAATATTCAAAAATTTAAAAATATCTTACGGTCATAAATAGACAAAACAGTTTGAGGTGACAAAAATAGGTTTGAGAAGGACTTAATCACACAAAATGGAAACTCAATTGCAGTAGTGAAGGGCCTAATTGAAGAAAACAAAGAGAACTTAGGATCAAATTAAAAATATATATTGAAGATTGGAGCAAACTTGCAAAATAATTAAGTTATGGGACTTGATTGAACTTTTGATGGACCTAGTTGGTTCAATCAAGGGCCTAATCAAAAGTGAAATTAGACTTGGAAGTTAATTTAGCCAAAATTAGATTAGCTAATTAAGTTCAATGACTTAACTGTACTTTTAATGAGTTTAATTCACTTAATTTAAAGCTTAATTGAAAAAAAACAAAAGTTTGGAAGAGGTAGAATTATAAAAATAAATGATCTAATGACCAAAACACATAGGCTCCAAAGCTTTGGGGACTTAATTGATTTTTTAAGAGAATAAAGAATAGTAGTAAAATAAACCTTCACAATAAATGTGTTAATTACAGATATTTTCTCATCTATGTGTGTGTTTGATCGTTTAATTTTTTAAAGTTTAATTATTTTTTAGATTTTAGCTCAATCTTCTTAAATTAATTCTAATTTTAAGGGACATGTGACGTCATATGTCGTGAGGGATGAAATCTTGACAAAATTGGAAGTAAAGGGCTGATATTAATAGAGCACAAGCAAGAAATGCAA
Organism: Salix viminalis; assembly: GCA_029228465.1. Classification (NCBI taxonomy): domain Eukaryota; kingdom Viridiplantae; phylum Streptophyta; class Magnoliopsida; order Malpighiales; family Salicaceae; genus Salix; species Salix viminalis. Next base: position 3,351,631 of record CM055439.1, read on the forward strand.
GTCCGTACAAATTAAAAGTCAAGGGGAGGATATAAACTTTAAATTCAAGCCGTTGGATTTAAACAAAACTTATCAGAATCATTCCTTTGTTTCCCAAGGAATACGTGGGTTGCCCCGTCTCCTCATGTGTAATTCTTATCCTTATTTTAAGCTCACCGCCTCTTATTGTCACCATTATTTATTGACAGCATGTTGTCAACAAATATTTTCCTTTTTACAAAAAAAAACTATTATATATTTTTTTAAATTAATTTTTTTTAATATTCAGGGATTATTTTAATATGCTTTTCCTTTTTTATGATAATAGAATATTAATCAGTCCTTGAACTGCAATAAAAACTATAGAAGTACCCTTTCTTATTCAGTTAAATTCTTCCATCTTCATTCATCAGAGATTTGAACATGGAATTCTGTAGTTCAAATCATGAAAAGGAATGTTGTCTCCTCGGAAACTACACACATCCCATCTAAATTACTACAAGAAACAACAATTGTCTCGGAATAATCGCGGTAAAACGGGGTTATAAATATTACCAAAACTTAATTCACCGACGCGGTCGAGACTTTGCAGGGAGTTGCTTCGTCCTCATTCAGCACGCAGTTATGATTTTGAAGTCGCATTCGCTGTGGATCGATGACCATAATTGAAGAAAAACCAGAGTGCAGATCATGCTTGAATGAAAACGTTGTTGCTGTATTACGATGACAGGATGTGTGGATTCTAGCCATGATCTTTATCAGAGGCCAAGAAAGATGTAGTAAAGTATTGTGATTGGCAGAGACACTATCATTCCAAATATCACCCTGCAAAATAAAAATCGCAGCAATGGAGTTTAACTGATCTAGTCCCATGGACCTGAAATAAATTATCGCAGAGTTCCGACTTACGCAGTGCTTAATACATCTGGATGTAGATTGTATTCTCTAGCAAACACAAAAGGGACGATTCCTTGCGGCAAGGCGGCTTGGACGATGGATAGTTTCAGCACGGTCCCTCTCAGGCCTACTCCAATGGAAGCTACTGCCATTACTGCAGGACCAGCTAAAAACCTTGCAAGCATCCCATAAACAGCCATTCTGTTTCCACAGGCTATGATTCTCGGTTGCAGGGCCATGAACAGTCCTTGAATATTGCAGTTGACAAGTCTCAAATTAGCTTTGAATGTGATCGTAATTAACCATCCATGTGCGAGTGATTCTTGATGTTTAATATGAGGAAACACAAAAAACGAGCCCACAGAAACAGATGAAAAGACTGCTGCAGGATCTTACCGAGGCTAAACATTGCCATTCCAAGACCTGCCTTTGACAAGATTGTTACAGAATTGTCCACTATTTGGGGCTTGATTATTCCATATCTGGCCAATTAAACAAGTACAATAAGGAGGGAGGGAGGGAGGGAAGAAGAAAGATCATTAAAAAAGTCGAAAAAGTAATCGAGCTTTACTACTTTCAGAAATGATGTGCTAACTACTAGTTCTTCAGTATACCTGCAAGAGACTAGAGCCCAGCTCAGTCCAATTAAGCTTGCATACGAGTTGGGATTCCTCACCAGTTTCTGACACACTGTCTTCAGAATTTGCAGGATCATAGCTGATGATAAGGAAGATTTTGCAGCTGTATTGCTCTCTATACTCTCCGTTTTGTCAGGTTCCAGCCCCCTTTTCTTGCCTTCTTCTTTCCGAAGAACTTGCACTGACTGCTCACAGAAACCTAAGTCATCCACAGTATAAAATTTTAATCAGCGAAACAAAGAATACAAAAACATGTATATATGCTTGTTTCTCTAGCTATAATCTTGCCTTGAGAAGTGCAACAAACACATCGCCAAATGAATAAGTGGACCTCTTTACCATCTCCATCCACCGCAGCTGCTGCCATTGATCTAAACCTCCGGGGATCCGGTGCAACCTTGGTGCTGACATTTTCAGTAATCTCCTGGTTTGCAGGGGCTGAAACAACAGCATTAACAATTGCATCTGCATTATTTCCACAGCTTCCAAGTACTTCCCCACCACCACTGAAACTTCCCTTGCTCCTCTCACTGTTACTAAATCTGCTGCTGCTGCTGCTGCTCCCATTGAAGCTCTTTAAGATTGCTAGTCTCGCTTCTCTGAATTCGAACAAAAACAGCAATAAAGTGTACCAGATGATGCACTGCAGCACCACAACTTGGATCATGAGGTCTTCCTTATCATCTCCATACATGGATTTCAGCAGCGGGATCCCCATCACAAGGGTGTTGGGGAGAGTGGATAGAGAGAAAAGAGTGATGGCCCATTCCAGGCTTCCTCTTCTTGAAAAATTAGCCCAGCAAAGCAAGACCAGCAAGATCAAGACTTTGGAAATCCCATCAGCAGCCATGAAGAGAAGATCCATTTTGTACGGGTTTATCCTTGAAATAAACTCCATGGATAGGAGTGGAACTGCGAAGTAAGCAACGAACCTGTTGATGCCGGAACATTGGTCAGGGAGTGAATATATTCCACCATTTCACCGAGGCATAAGCCAAGAACATGGTGACATATAGAGGAACTACTGCACATAAAACCCCGTACAAATCTCCTATACTAATCATTGTTCTCTTCCCTGAACTTTCACTCGTTTTATTGACTACACGCAAGGAACCAAGAGGTTTTCAACGAAATTTAAATGCTGGATTGCATATCAGGTGAGTTTGTTTTGCAACTAGCGAGGACAAGGAATCAATTATTGAGCTTAGATATGCGTGAGGCACACGTTTATACTAAAAGATCTCAGGTTGAAATTCCAAGAGGAGTAACGGAGTAAGAGTTTATAAATCGAGGTTGAAAATTCGTATAATTTTTTTTATTGATATAGAATTTTGGGTGTGTATATACACCAAAGTAATCCTTTTTTTTCTCCAACACCAATCAGCCACTTAAATGTTGTGTGTGTGTATATATATATATATATATATATAGTGATGAGGGTTCGAGTTTATTCGATGAGCTTGTGGACCAAGCTAATATATAGAATATTTTTGATTAATCTCCTAATACCACCAATCTGACGTGTCTATTCTTGACGAGGTGGTTGATGGATCATACCTGATACTTACAAAAAGGTCCTCTTATATATTTTGAAACTCTAAGATGATTGAATGAGCATCATTTGAAAGAAAAAAATAATAATAATTTAGAGAAAAGTTTTAAAATAAACTTGTCATTTTCCAGCGGAGAAAAAACCAAACATTTTTTTAAATGATCTCTCCCTCTTTTATAGCCTCTCAAACCCTATTTATTAAAGAGAAATGGATAAAGTATAAGTGAAATATCTCTAACTTATCAAGTTAAAATATTTTTAATTTTTTGTGATAAAAGTATCTCTGATTTATCTATATTATTAAAAGAACACAATCTCGCACTTGGTTGAGTTCAGAGATGATGAGTCTAATAATTTACCAAATTCACACATGTATGGACTCAATGCTTAGCAGAGTGATAATAGGTCTGATAACTTACCAAATCCATATATATATATATATATATATATATATATATATATATATATATATATATATATATATATGAATGATAGGTTACTACTCTCTCTTTGATCTTTCTTTTGAAGGGCAAATCCAAACCTAGGCTTTATACACAAAGATTTTAAAGAATATTTATTAGCAACAAATAAGATCTTTTTTACCTTCCCCGTAAGATCTTATATGCTCCACATAGAACAGTTGGAATCTTTAACTAGAGAAGGTGTCTTTTGAGAAATAAAAAAATAGTTGGCTTTCAATGCAGTAATTAAGTGGATTTTTGAGAAAATACCTATTTTTAAACATTTATTTTTCTCTATTTTTTACCTATTTTTCTTTTTAAAAAACAAATAGACCCTAGTAACATCATATCTATCTGTATAATGATAGTGTGTGTATATATATATAATGCGATTCTCATATTATATAATTATTGACTGTTTGAGTGTTGACCGTCAGGCTATATAAGTGTATATCAACAAAATTAATTTATCAAGTTGTAGGAATCATAGCTTTTATCTCTTTTGTCTTTTTTGGGTAATTATTGTTGCTATTATTTTCTTCTGTAGATACGTGACAAGTCGAAACTTGAAAACGGACGACTCATTTTCATACTTTTGGACCGATTAGTATAAACAAAAATGTTGGCAACAACTTGATGGCTCAATACAATTCTAAATCAGCAAACTTGAGAGTCGTCGATAGGTTTATCATTTTAACTTTAAGGTCTCTTTGATATATATATATATATATATATAAATTTTAAATTAAAATAAATGACAGCCTATATATATATATATATATATATGGAATAATATTTAGGTTAAATTAGTCAATCTAAAAAAATTAAATCGTTTAATAGTAGACATTCTTCGAAAAACTGCGACGCACATACGTAATATAACAAATTCTTGCGTTTTTAAAATATATATTTTCAGTATTTATTATAAAGCATCAAGATATATATTTTTCTTTCTTAAGAGGTTCGCTAAATTAATTAGTATATGAAATCAATTTACCACAATTACGAAATAACTACTTAAATCATACAAATATTTTTTATGGTGCCTTAAATATAATCAACTTTGAAAAGACTTTCATTAGCTTAGTTTTGACGAAGATATGGTAGATATTTACTTAGAGATAAAAGAATACGAACCAAATATTTATAGTCAATTTAAGATCTCGGCGGTGTATTTTAAAAGTATTTTTGAATAAATTTTAATTTTTTTACCTTAAATTAAATTTTTTTAGTGTTTTTATATCATTTTCATATACTAATGTCGAGAATAATTTAAAAAAAAATAAAAATATATTATTTTGATATATTTTTAAACAAAAAACACTTTTAAAAGCAATTTTCACCACACTTTCAAACATACACTAAGAATGTGTAATGCCCTACTTACCTTTTCAACTCTATTTAAAAAAAAATTAATAAATAAATAGCACTTTAACTTAAATTAATATAGAAATTGTGTTTTCAATTCATTATGAATATTGAGAAATGACACTTATTATCCTCAGCAACGTTGGAAACACTTGTGTCTCTATAAGACAAAACAAAATTCCGTGATCTAAAATTAGAACAAAAAGTAACATGAGAGAGCAAGGCGAGACCTCTCCTTTTCCTTTTTCTCACAAGAATTTTACGTGCACTCCATGAAAAGGAAAATTAAAAAAAATAAAAAAAAAGGTTGAATTGACGATGTCTGCTACTGTTTTATAATATTTATGCCAGAAAGTGACAAGTGATGTTATTATTTTCCTGGACACCAAACAAGGATTCCTCGTTGAAAAATATATTTGGCTGTGAAAGAGGACAAAATTCGAAAAATAAAAGTGGTGAGATCGCCATTGCCATGGACCTCTCATACAGTCATACATGCAGGGTTGGTGCTCAGCCAATGCATGTGCTCTGTATCCGACGAGTCGGTTGCATGGAACACGTGGGGCCCCAGTCAACACGCTGCTGCATGCGCCTGCCTCTCTTTTATTACTTTCTCTTTTTCTTTCTTCCCTCCCACATTAATCTACACTTTACGCTTACCCTGTTTTTTTTTATAAGAAAACCTAAAATATTTTTTATTATAAAATATTATGTATATAACTGGTTTAGAAAAAAAAATCAATATATATATATGTTAGTTTTAATGTTTTCACACGTGTAATTATATCTCTCTTCATGCCCTAAATTGTTTTATATATAAATTATAATTAAAGATTCTATTGGTGAAACGACGACACGACCAAATAATAACTCCTCCTCGACTCATGGCCCGTTGGGTAGTGGATAGTGTGGATACCCAAATTTAAATGGGTTGACGGCGGTGGGTGGTGGATTACCATCCAATCCATTTAAATATAAAAGCCACGCGCCAATGTTTACTTTTATTCCTCTAAATTTAGCAAAACTATTATAGTCCCTGTATTTTATTTTTATTATAAATGGATATTTACTTGGAAGTATTTTTTTTTAATCTTTGTTATTATATTTAATACATTTTGGTCCCTGTACAAATTATTTTTACAATTAATTCCCTGAATATCAAATATCATTTTAATCAAATATATAAATTTCATCAAACATGTTTTTTTAATGCTAATTAGTGAAGTTGTTCAAGTGGGTATAATATTGGACTAGCTTCGTGGCCCCAGGCTACGCCTCGAGGCCAGCTTTTTTTTTTTTTGCATAAAAAAATATATATGGGCAATACAAAAAAAATGGATATAAAATGATCATGGTAATCTAGAAAAAAATTCATAAAGAGAAGAATGATTAAGTAACAAACTCTAAAAAGTGTGGCAAAATGACTTTTAAATGCAGTCATAGAATTATTATTTCCTATAATAGTGTTTTTATTTAGTTTATTTTATTTTATCCTTTAATATTAGATTATTTTAGAAATTATACTTTTTTTATTTTTTTTCTTTTATATTGAGTTATATACTAATTTCATGGATTTAGTTTTTCTATTGAGTTATAAATTGATCTCTTGGATTTAGTCAACATTAGATCTACTGGAAATAAGATTTTATTATTTATTTTTATTGATTTTATGAATTTATCCTTCTCATTATCCAAATCACAAATTTAACAATTTAACCTGACTCATATTATTTTTTTAATTGATTTTTTTTATTTCATCCTTCAACATAGGATTAATTAAAAATTAGAATTAGAATTTCTTTTATTTTCTTTCTATAGGATTATCCCAATCTTTTTATTTCTTCAATATGTTATTCAATATGCTATCATATCAATTTTCTTAAAAATATTTAATATGTATTATATTTTAAGTTCATGATCAAAATATTAGCACTATTTAAATGATTTTTTACTTTAAGAAAAATCATTTAAACCCCATCACAACTCAATGATACGTTTCTAATTTTGCGTATCAACTCCTCTTCACTGGTGTCCAGTTTCATCCTGTGCCGGTAAATTAACCTGCCAGCCATTGAAATAACGCAGATACCGCTTTTTCCCAACTTTTTTTTCGGATGAACCACTAATTTTCGTTTATCCAAAGAAGCTCGTAGAAGCATTTTATTTCTCCAAACTTTTTGGCAGTGGAGGAATGTTTGTCTGTCAACTGCCTTCGGAGCGACGTCAGCCGGAAAACGCAATACCTGCCATCTGGTGAACAGCCACCCATGATGCTTATTTTATGCAAACACGTGATGTGTGTGTGTATATATATATATATATATATTTAGAGAATAATATAAATTATATTATGGGATCTCATTTATAAGTTTAAGTTTTTAGGTAAAATGATTATTTAACATGATATCAGAGTCTTGTCACGAGTTCGAATCTCACCACCTTCATTCTATTTGATAAAAATCATGCTCAAGATGATATGAATCTGTGCAAGTTTCAAGTCCCAAAAGACTTTCACTTGAGGAGGGTGTTAGAGAATAATAAAAATTATATTCTAGAGTTTTATTTATAAATTTAAATTTTTAGATGAAATAATTTTTTAATAGATAGCGCTGGTGTTAATAAATATAGAAAAAAGAGAGGAGAAGATTTGAGTGATTTATTCTTGTTTGCGTCAGAGCTGGGTGGAATTCTGGGGCGGTATCGGGCGGCCAAGAATCCTTGTCCATGCAACACAAGGCCTCGGGATTCATTTTTTCTTCGAAAGCAGTTTATTGCCCCGACATGATCATGGATATATACGGATGCTGTCCAAATTAACTGGAAGGAGAGAATAACGTGGATCCCTGAGAACCTAGCTCTTTAACTTTTTTTTTATTATTATTTTACTAAAAAGCTATAATTTTTCATGTATTAATTTAGATTATTCATGTATATAATCTCAGACCAGCGTGGAAGTGGGGTTCAAAATTAGATCTGTATTATTCCACAATATTATATTCCTGTTATTAAATAGCATTATGACGATGATATCTGAAAAGAAAATTGCAAGATTCGTTCCCCATCTTCTATTTTGCCTCTCAGATACATGGCTGTGTCACATTTTCAACTGGAATGTTTGGCACCACTGTCTTCCCTTCTTTTATACGTCTGTTTGATAAGATTGTTTTACGAAAATATTTAAAAACACTAAAAATATTCTATTTTTTAAAAAAATATTTTTGTTATGAGTTTTGAAACGTATTGACAAATAACCACCCCACTGTGTGGCCTGATTCTTTGGCATCTGTACTTGCCCAAGCACTGCTTATGGAGATTCTCATAAAGATACCCAAAAGATTTACAGCATATCAAGGGAATGAGAGAAAGGATCGAATTCTCAGCCATCGCAGCCGTATGATCCATTCCAGATAGATGAAACCTAATTGATTTGATATTTATCGTGCACAAGTGGTATGATAACCGAACCATGCATGACCATGAATCCGATAGCATACAACCTTAAATTTCATGAAACACCATGACCTGCATACTGTCCAACAGCAGTTTGTCATTTCGTTTTAAAAATATATTTTTTTCAAAAAGATTATTTTTTATTTTAAATTAAATTTTTTAAATATTTTTAAATAATTTTTATATACTGATATCAAAAATAATTTTTTTTTAAAAAAAAATTATCATTTTGATATATTTCTAAACAAAAAAAATATTTTAAAAATAACCATAACTACTACTATCAAACATTCAATTAAACTCATTTTTAAATAAAAATATTTTTTTAAAAATAACCATTATCATACTCTCAAATCATTCCATTAGACTCGATTATCCAAGAGGGAACAGGTGATCCTCCTTGCTGTATACTGTTCCTCGCTATAGATAAAACATTTGTCATTAATTAGTTTCTTCACTCGTGCATGGAAGAGTTTATATATATATATATATATATCTGCTTTAAATATAGAATAGTCTTTTTGAGTATAATGGTTTAAAGAATTTTGCAGCAATAATTTAGTTTTTACGATCTCCTCCAACATATAAAATATTGCCCAAAAGCATTTCTTGGAAAATGATTTAAATAATGTATATAATTAATTAAAAATCATCAATTCAGACATGGGGCAAAACATGTATAACCGAAGTCGAGAGAGCTAATGTAATATTCATATACTCCTAGCAAAGATCAAGGCATATCGCATTATTAAATGGGGTTTTATTTTTCTTTATTTTATTTTTCTTAAAAAAACAATCATATAGTCATGGTGTACTCCTGAATTTATTCATATATATGCTTAATTCACATAGTTTTGGGGATAATTAATGAGGATGTGCTCAGATAGTATCAATGCTTCCCTGCTCGTGTGCTCCAGTGTCTTCTCATTTGCCGGAAAGCAACATAATATTGTTCCAATTGCGAACTGATCCCCTTGGAAATTCCCTTCGATCAATTGTGCAGACCACTTGCAAATCCAATCAGATACAATGGCTAGATTCTTACAAATGGTGGTTATAGTGTTACGCTGTCTCCATCTTCTGCTATATATACACCCACTCTGTCACTTATTTCTCATCGCCAACTAGCTAGGTGTTTCTTTCTAGGACGCAAAAGATGTGTTCCTGCAAACTATAGCTACGTTTAGACAGCCCAGTAAATTGTTTTCACTGTTTCTTCTGCTTGTCAAGTTGGGTTATCCAAGAGTTTTATCATGTGGAACCAGATACGAAAGTCCTCTGGGAAATTACTCTTCCCTGAATCTGCAGATTGTCTCTCCCATCGGAATATTCAAGTTGCGAGTGAGACGGTGCATGGCGAGAAATTGGCTCCGGGATGGGTGACTTGCGATGCCTGTGTAGAGGAAAGTAAACTATGCAAGTGCGATCACAGCACCCAGGATTTAAAGAGTGCTGTGGTTGACGATGCAGACGTGGAGAATCATCCTGATCATCAGGCTAATAGTTCTTTTGCTCATTCTGTCATCAACATGATTGGAATGCTCATTGGTTAGATTGACTTTCAAATCTCTTGATGATTCCATGTTCTTAGAGTGATGAATTTATCCACAAGAATTGAAGTTCTTGGCTAATTGATTTGCATGTGTTTAATTTCTATCACACAGGACTGGGGCCAGTTATCCACTCCATATGCTTTAGAAAATGGAGGGTGGGTTTCTTCGTTCTTGCTGGTAGGAATAGGTGTAATCTGTGCATATACTTCCCATCTGCTCGGAAAATGCCTTGCTAAGAGTCCCAAGTCAAGGAGCTATACTGATATCGGTCAACATGCATTTGGCTCGAAAGGAAGAGTCTTAGCTACAACCTTCATTTACCTGGAGATTTTCATGGCACTGGTCTCCTACACCATATCACTCCATGACAATCTTGCGACAGTTTTTGCAGGGACGCAGCTTAGGTTACCAGCATGGGCAAGCTTGTATAAATCGCAGCTACTGACGATGATGGGGGTGCTGGTAGCACTTCCCTACCCTGTGGCTGCGGGATCTTTCTTCCATATCTTTCCTCTCGTCCGGCGGCATTCTCATGTCCATCGTCATCTTCACCTCCGTCTCATGCACTGCCATCTTCCGAGTTGTGAAAGCGAATCACAGTATACCTGCGCTCCACCTCCGCAAGATTCCTGCCATTTCCGGCCTTTACATCTTCAGTTATGCTGGCCACATCGTTTTCCCCAGACTTGTATAAATCCATGAAAGATCCATCCAAGTTTACAAAGGTATCACTCCTGAATAATTAATTCATTTTTACTGCTCTTCGAATATATTCCATAACTTTGACGTGATGTTTGAGAATACTATAAATCATAAATCATATTTTATCGAATCATCTCCACGTTTGGTTGCAGGTATCTATAGTGAGCTTTGCATCGGTGACAGCACTGTACGCATCACTAGCGTTTATGGGTGCCAAACTGTTCGGCCCAGAAGTGAGCTCTCAAATAACCCTGAGCATGCCGCGGCATCATTTCATTACAAAGATTGCACTGTGGGCAACAGTGCTAACACCCATGACAAAATACGCACTCGAGTTCGCACCATTCGCCATCCAGCTCGAGCACAGCCTTCCGAGTTCTATCAGTTCCAGGACCAAGACCGTCGTGAGAGGCGCCGTGGGTTCATTTCTGCTGCTTGTGATTCTAGCCCTAGCTCTTTCCGTTCCATATTTCGAGCATGTTCTCAGCCTGACTGGCTCCCTTGTGAGTGTCAGCATCTGCATAGTTTTCCCCTGTATCTTCTACATCAAGCTTTCATGGCCTCATATATCTAGGCCTGTTCTAACCCTGAACGTGATCCTTGTTGCTTTTGGGTTCGTTCTTGGAGTCGTCGGGACCATTTCCTCTTCAAAAGCTGCTCATCACAAGCATGGAAAGAGCCCGCCATGCCTGAACACATCAATCAACGGTCGAGGATCAACCATCATGATCTCTTCTTTTCCACCCCAGGCCAGCTATCTACCTGATCGATTCCCAGAAATAATTTGGTCTGTTATTGCAGCTGCTACACACCAAGTAATATATATAGCTGATATTAAGGGGGACTAGCCGATGCTCCTGCAAGAAATCTTCTTTCCTGCTTCATTTCAAAATATGGAAAGAGTTCTTAGGTGTATCATGAGAGGAAATTGCGTTGTCATGCGCGCTGTAAACTTGCTCATAATATATACAAAGAAAGGTTGCTTGGCATTTGCTTCTCTGTTTCTTCCATTTAAAAGAGAGGAAAAAAAGTGTGCTTTCAAATTGATACTCTTCTTCTACTTCGGAAAATCACAAATCCATAAACCCAGATCAAAAAAGCAAGCAAGACTCCATGCCTGACTCCGAACATTCCTGCAACAAAGCATGGTTATACACATTAAACACTAAAATTGATTTGATTGGACCAAATTAAACGAGTTCAATCTAGTTTAAATGAAGCAAGACACACACATGCACACAAACACTTTATGCCAACCCAAAATCGTTTTTTCCCTTCCCCTCCCAAGCCCTCTCTCCCCTTTCTCTACTGTGATTCACAAATCACAATTGTACCGGGTAAAGTAATTAATCAGTTGTCTGAGCTTTAAAATTTAAATTGGTCTGAAAGGTCAACCAAGTTTGACCGGGCAATTAAATAAAAATTAAATTGTTATATTTTTTTATCATATATATAAAATTATGTCCATTTAGGTTTATTTTAACTATTTAAACTTAACAATGTGACAGATTATGTTATGTTAACTAATTAGAGAGAGTCAGTCCCGGAGTGTAACTGAGGGCTCTCGAGCTCTGAGAGATCTAGAGTTCAATCCCCTACTTTGTATGAAAACTCGTTTGGGAGAGCATTTTCGCCCTTTAGAGTCCTACCCGGCTCAAATCTGGATTAGTCGGCAGTGGTCGGATTACCGGATGGTTTATACCAAAAAAAAAAAAACTAATTAGAGAGAGAGAGAGAGAGGGCCTGACGTTTTTCTTTTGTTCTGCATGTCTGGCAAACCGACACTGTCCAGTTGGCTGGGATTACATAAATATGGTAGGTTGATTTTCTTAATCAAATTCTATTTAATTACGCCATTGAAATTTGAAAAAGATAATATTGTACGTGATCTTTACTTTTTATAATAAATAATATAAAAGCTCACGTTCACGTTATTATCGTGGGTGTGTGGCTGGGTGTTCTTGAAATTTGAGGGCATGAAGATTTTCGTTGAAAAAATCCAAAAATCAAAAGAGGGATCTGAATAGTGAAGTTGAATTATGACCTTTATATATCGAAATGGTTTTTCATTCTGAAATAATGTATTAAAATAATATTTTTTAAAAAATTATTTTTAATATTAATACATGAAAATAATCTATAAAATACTAATAAAATTTAATTTAAAATAAAAAAATAAAAAATAAACATTTTTTTCCTCGATATCTCTTTTATATTTGGATGAGTGTGGTCAATAGAACTTTGATTTGGTGTCAATAAAGAAATATCGTTTCATGTTCAGGGGCTTTCATGGAATTCCACTCTTTCTTTCTCAGGCTATTTCCGGACTTGAAAAAATCCAACCTTTTCATTTAGCCCGCCCATCCCATGTCTAGAGCGGGGAGCTTTCTTTTCTTTTCTAGAGCGGGGAATTTTATCGATGGACAAGAAACAATTATTAATACATAAGTATTAATCGGTGAATTATTTACCATATTTTTTTTATTAGCAGTTATTAACAAAAAAAAATTTTAATTTCAAGTTAAATAATTTTTTTTAGTCTTTGATTTAATTTTTTTTCTCATTATTAGCATAATACTAACAATAATATTAATAATAATTTTAGGCTTTTCTTCAGTGCTTACTCTTTTGTTAATGTTGTTGAGTTTATATCAATTATTATTATTAATTATAACTAAATTCATTTTTTAATAATAACTAAATTCATTTTTTTAATTTAAATATAAATAAAAAATAATAATTTTATTTATTAATTTATATTATTTTTCCATTACAACATTTGCTTAAATTGCAGCGGATTTTTACTGTTGCAAATTAAATTTGCAACGGTATATCCGTTGCAACCCATGTGTATTTTTTTTTCTAAATTTGTTTAGCACCCTTTTCTTGTAGTGTAATTACTTTGGGAACTTCATTCACTCTTCCACCTTCAAAATTGCATACAAATAAAAAAAAATCATAAACCCTAGGCCTCTCGAAATTAACGAGCGACAAATCGTTTTGGTGTGCAAGAAACGAGAAAATCAAAGGAGAGATCGAAACAAGCGGGCATGTTCATAAAATGCAGGAAATGAAATCGCGAGCAACATGGAAATACTAACCGCATCACGCACTGGGAGGAAGCAGATCTTCGTTATGGTGGTGATGGGTCTATTGGGTCCACTGAAGCTTCGGCGTCGGTGAGGTGGAGATCGGGGAACAAGAGATGTGAAGGAATGTAGGGATTTGGGTGGGTGGGGGGTTTTTATATTAATTATTATTATTAATCATAATTAAATTCATTTTTTTAATAATAATTAAATTTATTTTTTTTAATTTAAATATAAATAAAAAAATAATAATTTTATTTATTAATTTATATTATCAGGAATGTAGGAATGTAATGGAATGTATTTTAATTAATTATGTTTGAACTTATTGGTTATTTATTAATGTGTTCATTTTATTTTCTTAAGTTTTTTCTAGCACTCAAAGACAATAAGTAATTTGTCTTTTTCTTTTTGTTGATATTCTATTAATTTACGATCGATTTACCAGCTGTTTTTGTTTTCCTTAGATTAAAAGAAGAGCTATTCCTTAGAAAAGACAAATCTTTTATTTTATTGTTGGAAGGTTTTTCAAAAGCAATTATTTAATTGTATAATTTACTCCTATTAATTGCATAATTAAACTAAATTCAAAATAATTGCATTATATTTGAAATAATATAAAAAATAGCTCTTCAAAATATTTTTTACCATTGGAGTACATATCAATAAAAAAAATCAAATATACATTATTCAAAGAGCCATTTTCAAGATTTGAATCTTCAAAATAGATCTTGCCATTGAACTTGCTCTTACAAAGAGGTTGAGCCAGATTCGGAGTAGTTGAAGGAGGTGAAGTTGGGTTAGAGAGTTCGGATTGAGTCGGATTATCCATAATTAAAGGTTTTGAAATGAAAATGAAAACATGTTTTTGTGGGCTGATCCTCGTGAGATTTAAGTTAGATATATTGCTTAGAACTCGTGAGCACGCACTACGTGCATGCTGCTGATGATGAATTATTTGATTTTATGCTTCAAAATTGTTTCTTGCATTTTTTTTAGTAATTTTTTTGATGTTTTATATTAAAAAATATATTTTTTTTTGAGATTTTTTTTATATTTTTTATAGTAAAATAACTATTCTATCCCGATATAAGATAAAAAACTAAGAGTTAACAGAGGAGGTGTCACAGATGATTTCACATACTATTGCACGGTAAAAATAACTCTTTTACCCATGATAAGACAAAATTGAAGAGTTGAATGTAGGGGTGCTATGTTAATTTATCATTTTTTTATTATTCTTTTTCTGCGAATACTATATACGCATCCGACACCCTCACTAGACAATATTCGACTCGACGCACACCTTATTTTTGTCTATATTTATATATGTGTGCTCTTAGTTTTGATTTTTTAATTTTTTATTATTTTCTTATTTGTTAAGGTGGTAACTTTTTTGAGAAATTTTGTTCTTAGATTTTAGTTTGTTCTTTCTTTTAGTTTTTTTTATTTTTATTTTCAAGTCAAATAATTTTTTTTCCCCAACTAATATTTTTTTTTCATTGATTTTGTTTGCTAATTTTGTTATAGTTTTAGGCTTTTTTTTATTCTTTGATTTAATTTTTTTTTCATTATTGATGCAATAATAATAATAATAATAATAATAATAGTTTTATTCTTTGCAACGGATTCGCCGTTGCAAATTTAATTACAACGGACAAGTTTGCAACGGATACTCCGTTGCAAAATCCGTTGCAATATTGTCCGTTGCAAATTAAATTTGCAACGGCGAATCCGTTGCAAACCATGTTTTATTTTTTTTTTCTCTGGAATTTTCATTTGCAACGGATTGACCGTTGCAAATGTAATTTGCAACGGACAATTTTGCAACGGATAATCCGTTGCAAACGCCGTTGCAAAAGTTTCCGTTGCAAATTAAATTTGCAACGGCCAATCCGTTGCAAACCATGTCTTTTGTTTTTTTTTTTCTGGAATTGTTTTAGCAACGGAAAATCCGTTGCTAAACAAATTCCGGATGCAAATTTAGCAACGGAATTTTGCCGTTGCAAAATTCCGTTGCTAACGGCACCCTTTTTTTGTAGTGAGCTAAATTTGCTAATTTTTCAAAGCGGCCATTTAATTTGTTTTTCTTACAAAGTTGGTTTTTATTTTTTTGATTATCATTTTTCATTTGAAACAATTTATAAAACTAAAGCTATTTTTATTCTCCTTCTACTTTTGTTTATCTATCATATTTGGTCCACATTTTTTTATCCTATTTTTTATTTATCTTGTTATTCAATTTCATCCTTTTTTTATTTAATTTAATACTTATACCGGATTTGACTCTCATTCTTTTAATTACTATGTTTTTTTTCTTTTTTTATCCTTTTCTTTATTTATTTTATTTTTTAATCTCATCCTTTATTTTGTCATTTAATTAATTGTATACTAAATTTACTCCTTGATTTTATATTGTTATTTGTTTTTCTTTTTGTTTTTGGATGATTAAGGATTTTCGCTTCATGATTTCTTCAAGTTTTTTACGGGATAACTCGATCTCACAACTCTAGTCACAAGTTTCAAATATTAGTTTTTTTAAAAAAAATTGATTTTTCTTTTAATATTTGATTTGTTAGTAATCATGCTTCAATTTTTTTCATTAGTCATTTTTATTTATCATCAAAGAATCAGGAATTAAATTAAAAATTCAAAGAGGTATAAAAAATATAAAAGATCAAATAAAAGAACTAGCTCACATGTGAAATGCACGTGACGATGTGTAAGGTAGTCAATTATATTCGAGAGGTGCATGCGACAACCTCCAGCTTCGAGGATAATCTTTCTTGCTATTGCTTGAATCTTCGTGTCAATGGCTCTCTTTTAAGGCAACACATCTGTGACATGGCTTCGAATGTTCATTCTCCTTCCTTTTTTTTTATTAATTTAAATATTTACATATGATTTTGTATAAATTACATATGATTTTCAAGTGCTATGAATGTGGATAGTAAGGTGACATTATACAAATTCAATTATTTTAAGATAAAATTGATAAAATAATTATTTCAAACTCAATTTACAGTGCAATAATACAAACATTTAAGGTTTTTCTCTCTTGTCGTCTCAAAATTATAGTTTAAAGAGACTGTTTAGGAGGACGGTTGTACCATTGTTTGATCTTTTTTTTTCATTTTAAATAAAAAAATTTTGATGTTTTTAAATTATTTTGATGTGCTGATGTCAAAAATAATTTTTAAAAAATAAAAAAAATATCATTTTGATGTATTTCTAAATGAAAAGTATTTTCAAAAATAATCACCAACCACCCTCTCAAAGAGGCTCTAATACTGTATATAGCTGTTTACAAGTTCCATCTCAACTTGTTGGTGTGCAGTCTATTTTAGAGTTCGGTAAATATTTATCGTTTTGCATGAACAATTACTAGATGATAATTATGTTTGATACGTTAATGTTGCTTAAATGCATCAGCAGTCCTTCAAAATTTTATCTTATTTGAAACTAGTTTTTCAATTATTGAATGTTTACATCCAGGTCCTAACCACTTCGATCTCCTCTAGAGTTTATTATATTTTGTCTCAAACTATTTTTAATTTTTATCGTCCTAACCACTTCTTATTTTATGCTTTGTGGGAAAGTTAGTAAGAAAAAGAAGTTTGAAATCCATATAATTTAGGATGAAAACTCAACTACAATCTTAGACCTAAAGATTTGACTCTATTTGACATTGCGTTTTAAAAAAATGTTTTTTTTAAACAAAAATATTTTTATTTTTTATTTTAAATTAAATATTTTTGGTATTTTTAGATTATTTTTACATGTCGATGTCAAAAATAATTTTTTAAAAAAATATCATTTTGATGTATCTCTAAACGAAAAACATTTTCAAAAATTATTTCAACCACACTCTCAAATGGACACTTAGTAATTATGAGTAATTGGTTAAATTAGACTTGTGGTTAAATATATTTTAAATTTAAAAAAAGAGAGAGAAAAGAAATGAGTCTTACGAGTTAGAAATTTAATAAAAAAATTATTCGTTGAATAGAATATATTACTTGAGATCATATACCAATTATAGAAAGATAAATCATTTTATTTAACCATATATATATATATATATATGATTTTGTTTCCTAAAAGAGAAAATAAGATGATATATCCTTTTATAATTAGTTGGTTATGAGTCATCAAGCAGTAATAAACCAAGTTCACCTAAGAATATCTCAAAAAATATTATTATTGCCTCTTTGTTTTCTTTTCTCAAGAAATTTGCCACTGTAAACCTAATTGCCAACTAGCTAAAACTACAGGGACTACTGTCAAATCTAGACATTTCTTTTCTTTATTAAAAAAGAAAAGGAAAAAAAAAGTCCACCTCTATTTCTTGCATCTTGCTGTTTTAGTTGTCGGTGGAGTGAGGTGGGGTCTGATTCTATTCTCTCAAATCCAGCCTGTTATTGCATAAACAACCTACACTTATTCCCCATCCAGCAAATCCTTACCGTTGATCTCTCCCAAACTTGTCTGCCCTTTAATCACAACCGGGCTTACGGAAGCCGAAAAAGACATCCGATCTAACACTCCGGTTCTTTTTAGTTTGGTCTGTCGGTCTCTCTCTCGCTCTCTATCTTTCTCAAAATTCGTTTCTCCTTCAACCGAAGCTCCACATTCTCCCTGGTAAGTCAAAATCTCCCATTTCTCTCAATTTCCAATGCTTCTTTCTCCATTTTAATGATCTGGGTCTCTTATTGATTCGCTGTTTAGGTTGTAAACTGGAAGGAAATTGCGGAGATGATGAAGGTTTCCGTCTGGATTATTCTTGCACTTGCTTTGGTTGATTTAGCAATTGTTGTGAACGGAGATGATTCGGAGAAGACAGTAGTGAAGACTGTGAATGGAAAGAAAGTGTGTAAAAGAGGATGGGAGTGTCTAGATTGGTCCGAGTACTGCTGTAATGAAACAATTTCTGATTTCTTCCAGCCTTACCAGTTTGAGAACCTGTTTTCGAAGAGGAATACTCCTGTGGCAAAAGCTGTTGGGTTCTGGGATTACCAGTCTTTCATTCTTGCTACTACCAGTTTTCAGCATCTTGGGTTTTGTACCACCGGTGGCAAGACTATGCAGATGAAGGAGCTTGCTGCTTTCCTTGCTCATGTTGGCTGCAAAACCTCCTGTTAGTGCTCGTTTTTCTCTTTTAATCATTTGATTTAATGCATTCTTAACACTATAAATTGTTTTTTTCCTTTTCTTTTCGTTGCTTTTAAATTAGATCTATCGGATCGAGTACTGAAAGTAAAGCAAAACCTTGTGTGTTTTTGGTGATTAAATCCTGCTGGGTGGCCGAATTTCAAAATCTTTGTTAATTAGTTGTGTTGGATAGGATGCGTTGAGTTTTCTAAATAGAAGTCTGTCGTATGAATCTCTTTACAATGAAGTTTACAGGAGTCATAGCGGTTGAAGGTGTTCTGCATACATAATTGATAGTGATGGTAATTTCAGGTGGTTATGGAGTGGCTACCGGAGGACCATTGGCCTGGGGTCTTTGCTACAACAGGGAAATGAGTCCTAGCCAGTCATACTGTGATGATTTTTACAAATACACCTATCCTTGCACTCCTGGAGCTGAATACTATGGCCGAGGTGCCATACCAATCTTCTGGTATGTTGCCTCTCTGCGTCGATCATTTGCTTTGTTGCTCGTCTCTTCGTTTGACACTCCTATCCTATCTGATAAATGTGCTAACATATTTTCTCTCCCTCGATATAAAATTATTGGAATGATATTTAAACGTGTACAAGTCCAGGTTCATCACTTGCATTGGTAGATCTAGTTAGATGCAAATATCAAATTGAAGCTATATTTTGTATTCCCTCTTTGCTTTTAAAAATGTGGAAAGCCCATAGAAAGATTGTTTTGCTGCATTGTTAGAACTTAACATCTAAGAGAATTCAGATCATTTTTATGCTGCTCCTGGAACAATAGGAACTATAACTATGGAGCTGCTGGAGATGCTCTGAAGGAGGATTTGTTGAACCATCCTGAGTACATAGAACAAAATGCTACCCTTGCCTTCCAGGCTGCAGTTTGGAAGTGGATGACCCCGGTAAAGAAATCACAGCCTTCAGCCCATGAAATCTTTGTTGGAAAATGGAAACCCACCAAGAATGATACCCTTGCCAAGCGCGTTCCTGGTTTTGGCGCAACGATGAATGTTCTCTATGGGGAACAAGTTTGCGGCCAGGGTGATATAGATGCCATGAACAACTTCATCTCCCATTATCAGTATTACCTCGACTTGCTGGGTTTGAATAGAGAGGACGCTGGCCCCCACGAATACCTCACATGTGCCGAGCAGGCTGCATTTAACCCAGCTACTTCCAGTCCCTCAGCATCCTCCTGAGCTTTTCATGCTAGTTCAAGGCAGCCCCATCAAAATTATCGTACCGATGCTCTCATAAATAAAGAGTGGGAAATTACGATTGCAAGATTATTTTAAGCTCTAGTCTGTTTGCTCACTTATCTGGACAAGCTTATACCATATGAATTTATTGTATGTTTCTGTAGATTTTAAGATTCGTTGTCTAAATTCCTTGTCGTGTCCGGTATGCAACATGTGCTGTATCTACCATTTTGTTACTCAGTGTTCTTTCGCAGGTGTACTTAAGCTTGGAACTAAGTTATTCTTGTTTTCATCAATTATTCTATTTACCGATCATAAGTTGCATTGCTGTCTGAAGACCCAGGCACCTTAGCCGGCGTGTTTCTTGTATGATCATCATATATTACAACGCTTATCAATTCTTAGACCTCGACAGTATCTTATTTGTTTTTTGTTTTTGACACTTGCAATAACAATGGCCAGGCTCCTCCCATTTATAGGCAACAAGGGACTGCATTTCCCTTCCCCCCTCTTCTTCACTTCAATCTCTGCGCCGCGTCCTCTCCGATCTCCTGTTCCCTTTCCCCCCGTCACTTCAACAAGGGCTCCTCCGTTTTTTGTTTCTTTTAAAAGATAGATTGTAGACGGCGTATATCTAGATACGGAGTAGAAGTAGATCTATGGAGGTGGGAAATGATTGTTTGTATCGGAGGTGGGAAATGATTGTTTGTATC
The DNA here is from genome assembly GCA_029228465.1 of Salix viminalis. NCBI lineage: Eukaryota > Viridiplantae > Streptophyta > Magnoliopsida > Malpighiales > Salicaceae > Salix > Salix viminalis. The sequence continues at coordinate 3,372,398 of CM055439.1, forward strand.
GGAGCATCACCACCCCAACCCCAAAACATTAGCAACACTAACGTTCCTTTGGCTGACGTTTGGGGATCGCCCAGTTCAACCCATGCAGTAATTGTGATGGGGGCTCTCCGGTGGGCACTTGACCATGTCACTGGCACTATCACCCTAATTTAAGAAATAATAAAAAAATAATTCAATTATTATACAATCGATGAACTTTTTTAAATAATTTAAGAAATTTTAATAATGGTTTGTCCTGCTCTGAGACAATCTCCTTGCCTTTTTTTTCTAGTTTTACGAAAAATAATATTCAATTTTTCTCTTCAAATAAAGCTTGCAGTATGAATTTTTAGATGATTTAAACTAAAACAATCATAAAAAAAGTTTGATCCAAAGTTTTTAGTTTAAATGTTTTTTCTTACTTTCTCGATCAATGTTTTATTTTTTATTTTATTACATGAAGAGATGGTAGGACTAGGGATTCATCTTTTTTTATAACTTTCAATATAATATGATTAGCTAATAATTAGGTCAATAGTTGCTTATATAGCTATGTACATGTGTCAAACACAAGTCTCTCGAACTCTAAGGAAAGCGCTGTCGTTTTACTATATTATATATAGATAACTTAAGATTTTAAAGGGATTAAAATATATAAGAGGCTACCACGATCATTCATTCCGATCCCTTCGCTACTTCATTACAAGTTACAGTGGTTAAATCAAATTGACTATTGATTTTTACCAGTTTCATCCAAGGACATCAAATAATTGAAAATTAAACTTTCAAATTTGTCTTTTTACAAGATTAACTTCCCATCCCACGGTTTCACCGGTCTATTAACCAGGTCAATTCAATATATTATCATCTTATTATTAAATAAAAACATCATCTATTATATCACTGTCATGAATTTTTTAAAAAAAATATATATATCATTCAATATGCAGCTAATTTTGAATTATTGGTTAAAAAAATTAGAAAACAAGTTAGCAATAACTAAATATATTTTTTTTTGCAAAGGGTCAATGGTATAGTAAATAACACTGCCTGGGTAGGGTTTCCAGGTAAGAGAAACATGAAAAGAAAGCAAAACCAAGGGGACCCCTCTTGCGCCACCTGATCATTAGCTTACACAACTGGAACACATAATCATATACTTCCACCAACCATTTCCAAATATTTTAATCTCTGACTTGGTAAACTTGAACCACCTCTACTACTTTTAATGCTCAAAGAAGCAAGGACATTTTACAAGGGTAACATCCATGCCAGAATAATATGATGTTTTGACTGTACAAAAATAGACAGATTATATTTTTGAATAATCGTATCAGATAGGCAATTGGGATACAACGCTTGTAATGTAAACGTTTGGGAGAGAGTAATGCAAGTAAAAACGTTAGAAAAAGTTTACCACTGACTTTCTCATGGGTTCCACCCCCTCTTCAAGTCCTATTTTCCAGAGCCCTGTTGGATGAATGCATGCAGATTTCCATGCTTCCAACTATATCCCATTTTCGCCACGGTTTAACCCGCATACAATGGGTGGGTGTCAAATTCAATCGGGCGACTTTTAGCTCCCAGAAAGGCCAGCGGACCTTTTTGGTCAGTGAATGAATACGTGACAGACACGTGTAATATAAGGGAGCTTGTTCTCTCAATAATCAAATTAAATAGAAGGAGACCTAAGCCATGTAAACAATCTCTATACACTCAAACCTGGGACTAGACGTAACCTGTGTGTGTTTCCCCCAGATTCACAATGGGAAGAAATATTACCCTAAGTGAGTGTCCAGTGAAAAAAATTTCTAATCCACCATTCATCAATAAATCTAATGATTTCCTTTTTAATATTTGATTTTCTATATGTTAATTCTGACTGTCGCTATTCTGTACTGGTTTCAGCAAACTAAACTGAGCAGCAGTGTACTTAGCAGCAACAACAACAACAATATAGCCCATTGCACATTCAAACTGCGAGCAGAATTAATATAGTGGGAACCTACTAAATGTACAGTTCCAGTCCGTTCATCCTGCACTTCGATGCTTGAAGAGCCTGAAATCAACCACAATAAATTCAGCACAAATGGAACTAGATACCAGAAAACTAAATTTTTAACTGCATTATATGATTTTCACCGAGCAATCTTTTGAAGAACCTACTACATGTACAGTTCTTGTAATTATTAGAAACTAATATTTTATTAGGATTCTTATTTCCTATTTAGTTGAGGATGGTAGAGTTTCTTGGTATCTATATAAACACCATATCCTTAGTAGAAGGAAACCCTAAACCGAAACTGATTGATTCAATGCAGTTATTTCATTTTGAAGTTTTAAGGGTTCAGTTCTTTTTCGCTTAAAATCTTTAGAAAGGTATTCCAGTTTATGCTAAAATTAAATATCGATTGATTTCAAATTAGCATGCCAGTCCTATCAGTCTGATCGTTTGTTTTTCTTGATGATATTATAAATATGTCTAAATACCACAAAGACCAACCACAAATTATCAGATTAGTATGCTAAAATTAAATGTCGATTGATTTGCAAATTAGCATGCTAGTCCTATCAGTCTGATCTTTTGTTTTTCTTGATGATATTATGAATATGTCTAAATACCACAAAGACCAACCACAAATTATCAGATCATATTCTAATAAAAACCACTTGCACCAGAAAGAAATGTAATCAGCAAACCAAGATATTCAAAAGCATGGAGGAAATATAATTTTAGACTCACAGTTATATTCAGTCCATCCAATGGTCTGATTTTCAAGATCATACAGGACTAGTTTATTTGAAAGTACTAGATCTGCACAAGAAAATAAAGAGAGAGGATTAGAAGAATTTTGCAAATGACCAAGCTTCTATTGATGGATAATCACAGAAGATGTCCCTTCGAATTAGTTGTGTTTTTATGGTGGAATAAGACAAAATTTCCATGATCTAAGAATAAACCTACATGAGGATATGTTTGATATTAAATATCAAACTTTAAACATTCCATATAAGAATAACACAAACATGTATGTATTTTGCTTTTACCTCCCAAAAGTGTCATGTTCCTTCTGTCCCTGGATTGCATTCCACTGTTCTGCCATCCAATGCACCACAAACCTTCCTGTAAAAGTCCAAATTAGTAACTGAATTAATTTATTTTATTTATGAAAGTAAATTTTGATAGCAAACACAGCTCAGAAATTCACCAACGAATGAATAACAAGCATGGTTCTGTGTAAGATACACATCTGAGAAGAAAGGGCAAGGAATTAATGACGCCATTGGCATAATTGCTTTTAGGCCTTGTGCAATGACTACAAGACAAAGGACTTCACCACAGTTATCTAAACAGAGATAGGCCTTATTAGATTAAGCAAAGCAAATGGGTTCACGCTTTATCATTGATAGGTGGAAAACAACAATAAAAAGATCCAAGGAAGCATTAGCAAGAGACCATAGAAGCACCCCCCCTACCTCCAACACAACAACTGCTGAGTGGGGGACAGGTTTGATAATTACGAGAAAATGGTTAGACTTTTAGAACGACAAATTGAAGGTCAGAACTTAAGAGCATTTAGGACAGCCACGTACAAAATAGAGCATTTTGCAGTGAAAGAGGTAGCAGTTGGAGGGCCCTTTTATGAAGATAAGATTTACAGTAGCAAAGATTTGAAGAAAGAAATTTAACACAATTTCTTTGACAGAGGCGCTAACTGAATAAAGAACACCCAATGCAAGTCGTTAAAGGATAATGGTTAAAACAATAACAGATTGTTTGACCTATGGATGATTTCAAATTGAAAATTCTTGCTTATCCCTATCCCAGGCTGTGATTTCTAGGTTTTTCCCCCTTTCCTCTGTTCTCTATGTTTTTTACCCTGCTGTCCTGCGTCAGTATGTGCTCATCTGAAAAAGTTGCTTTTAAGCCCTAGCAACATGGGGGCATCCTGTCATATTTTAACTTTTCGATCCATCATAGTGCTTTAAATAGCAGGTAAAGTACAAGCAAGTGCAATGAAAAGAAGTGAATAAAAACAATGAGTGTCCACTAGAGATTGCTTTGAAAAAAGAAAATCATAGCTGCATAACTGCCTAGATGAGGTCCAAAATTCAAATTATTTTCCTTGAAAAGCTGAATTCAAGTCATTGATAGCTTATGAGCTATTAAAAAACATGTCCATTACACATAGCACTAGATGATTAGATTTGAGGCCTGCAGTCTTCTAAGGTACAATGAGGAGATGAGAAGCTATTCTAAAAGAACAGAACAAAAAGTATGCTAGAGACCTGCAAAAACAAAGCTGTATCAATTTTTACAGTGCATTTTACTTACAAAGGGAAAAAGATACTCGTGTGGATAAACCTTCAAGGTTACTGAGTTTTCAAAATGAAGAGTGACATTAGGAAATCCATCATCCAAGCTGCAAATGAAACAAGGCAGGTATGAGCAATTCCATTCAGTGCCTCAATACTGAAATATTATTCAGGAGGACATCCATGTGAAGTCTGAACAGAGTATACAGTTACTATAAAACAATAATCAATCACCGAGAATCATTGTTAAGGAAATTCATAAAACGGAGAAAACAAACACTGGTCCCTTAATAGACGAATTATGACAGAGAATCTGACAGAGTTGCATGTTTAGTCTAAAGATCATTATAGGAAGCTCGAGCTAAATGGAAATTATAAAATAAAATAAAAAAGAAAGAATCAAATTTATGCACTTTTACCAGCACAAACTTATACAGTGAGAATTGCTTTTCTCAAATTTACAGCCATAATCCATGCAGAAGCAGTCATAGGATTTGCTTTCCTGTTTTTGCTTCAACTAACATTATTCTTCAAAATAATACCCCAAAGGCTCACCAGAGTAGTGAAAACTTACAAGACACTCAGCACAAACAAAGCTGAAAGGAGAAGAGAGTAAAGAGCATAAACACAATCGATGCACCTTCTTCCAACATATTAGGGGAGAATAAGACTATTACCGTTTTTAATATGATATCTATTAATGAATAAGCCCTGTACTGATGTTTGATGCATGGGAAACAAAATCAGATATACAAGATATAAAATATCATATCTGAGAAGAATACAATTTTAAAAAAAGATAAACATGAGAGAATTTATCAGATTCAAATCGAAATTAATATTCCTACAAGCTTTAATGAAAAATAACAAACAAAAACAAATGCTACAGACTTCACCTCTCAGAGTACTGGAAACATGTATATTCATCACGAACAGTGTGAACTTTCAGATCAGGTTGCTGAGATATTATCTGATAAAGACAAAAAACCACATAAGTTAACAGTATATAACGAGAATTACAGCAAACAACAGCTATTTAAATCATATACCTTACTTACTAACGGCTTATAAACCATTTCTGGAAGATAAGCTAAGGTTGTACCACTGTCTATTATAGCACCCTTTCGGTCCCCTGCCTCAAACACATCTGTTGGAAGACTTAGGAAATCATGACCAACTTGAACTGCCGTCATATTGACATTGTAATGGGGCCTAAAAATTTTATATCAAATTGTAGCTTCATATATTAAATTCCATACACCAAGATCTAACACACCTAAGAAGAACACACTAAGTGTTTAATACTAAGAAAAGTCATGGATGAAGAGACAAATCCAACTTAAAAAGTTTTAAGATCATGGGCATGGAAGGAACCCTATCCATTAAACCATAATTTATATTTGGCATTAAATTTTGTAGAAGTTGTTTTATTGGTACCGACACTTAATTTCAACATTAATCTTGCAACTGATACATATAAACTAATGAAGCACATGAAAATCAGCTGCTATCTTTTGCCATGTAATTAGTTAAAAAATGTTTTTTTTTGTAAAGTGAAGATTCAAAAAGGAGCTTGTTTTGTCTTCTTTTATTTTATTATATGCTTGAAAAGATTCCTTATTCTCCACTTTGTATATTCTTATATTCATCTTTCAAATAACATCTTTCTTTAATAAAAAAAAAGTGGTATCCCTGAACCCTAAATGAGAAAAACTTCAGTAATAAATCACGTACTGGTTTGGTATCAAAGGAGTCATGTTAACTTTTGGTTGCACAACATGCCCAATAACAAATATTCCACCTCCATTTGTACCATCCAAGCAGTGCGCAAATATCTTCTTCACTTTTCCAGTTACTGCCAGTTGTGAAATCATCGATGAATTTGATTTTCCAAAACCAAGTATCCCATCAAGTGCTTCTTCATTAGATGACCCTAGATCTCCTGATTGTCTAGCACCACACCTATCTCATCATCACATCAACTTGATCAACGTCAGCAGGTAGAAAGATAGTTATAAGAAAAAGAGAGGGGGGGAGGAGGTAATTGAGAAAAAAATTGGATAATTATAGATACAACATGCAGATACATATGCATGTGTACATGAACAATGGATATGGTGCTCAAAATCAGCACTAATTACTAAAACAGCAAGAACCTATTTAAAAAATAATCTTGCAAGTTCCTAGGCAAGATTATGAAATTTGACAGCCATTTTAATTATGAAATTTGTAAGATTTCATTGAGTGCAAGGAAATGGCTGAACCAAAATATTTCCAAAGACAACAAATGTCAACCCAAGTCATAATTAATCAAGATCAAGCTATCCATTGGTCCTTGTATGAAATTTAAAGGAGTGTGATCAGAGTTTCTTCTCTCAATGAATAAATGTAATAGAGTTAAACCTAAGCTCTAGTTTCAATATTTACACCTTGTATCATCATACTTTTATAGAACAAAATATCAGTGTACTACTAACAATGTCATTCACTTAGTAAAATTCCAGCAAGTCGCCTGAAGACCCGCTTTTTATAGATAAAACCCAAAAGAGTTTCTCTATGAACAACTAACTTTGGAAGATCAATAAGCAAGACAAATCTAAACCATCAAACAATCACTATAAGAAAATGAGACAGAAAAAACTTAGGTCCCAAAGTTTCCCCTACCTTGGGACCTTGGCACTCGCCCATCGGATCCTTTTTTTCTAAGCATGTGAAGCATTCGATAACCTAAGAAGCATCTTAAAATGAAGTTTAAACTCATTAATCAAAACTTGCGTGCCTAGTAGTGGCATGCAAGAACATTAATAAACTCACCCAAATATAACACTTCCATTTGCTGCAGTAGTTATGAGATCACCGGAAACTCTAGCATACTGCACAACATCCTTGACAAAATAACCAGCAGTGGAACTCCCATCTCCATAAATCTCAAGATACGGACAAGACATATTAGCGGTGCAGCCAGGTAACGGACCCCCATTTATCTCATAGCAAAACTCTTGATCACAAGGAACCAACTTTCCCAGTGTCTGACTCGTTTATATTATATAAAGTAAGATCAATCTGTAAAAAAAAAAATATTAATTCATAGATAATAATAATAATAATAATAAAGAATAGAAGATGAACATCAAAGAGAAGGAACAGAGGGGGGGAGAGAGGGAGAGAGAGGCATACACCAAGAGAGCTAGTTTTTAGGGCATTCTCTGCATTGAATACAATTAACCCACATAATATCACTTCCTGTATCCACTTGTACATAGTAGTCCTTCGTCGGAGTTCCAATCCCTATCTTGGCATAATATAGCCTGCAGATACATATTAGGGCATATGTATGTATATATATATATATATATAAAGAAAATGGATTCATAAGTGAATCATACATGATTCATAGGCTCATTTAATTTAAAGGTAAACAAAAGTGAGGATTCTATGTATACAAAAACGAACCCGAGGATATCGGGACGACCGATGCCGCCGAGGGGAAGGTCGACACCAGCGAGAATACGGAGCTGTCGTTGATCGTCGTGTGCTTTTAGGTCACAGAGAGAACGTTGAAGGCCAGCGTATTTGTATTTGACGCTAAAAGCTCCGTTGTTTGCAGAAACAATTGTGAAAGAAATCATCATGATGAGAAGAAGAATACAGGACTGAGCCTCCGCCATCTTCATCACCATCACCGTCCCCTCCACGACCAACCGAACTGGAATTTGGAGCGAGCGAGAAAAGCAGAGGAGAATAATAACACGGTTCTATTTGTTTATTAAATAATTTATATATTGGGGGAAGGGAAGGGAAGGGAAGGGAAGGGAAGGAGACTTTTGTGTGTACAGTGGGTGGCCCCGCACAGCTTGCCGTGCTCGCATTTTTCGCTTCGCAGGGGAGGGGAAAGAAACGGAAGGGAAGGGAAGGGAAAGAGAGGGGAGGGACGTGTATTGGCGTGGCCTTGGCGACTGCCGTCTCTCTTTTGTTAGGACGGAACGGAGTTACGGTTCTGAAGTGGATAATTGAGGGATTGACCTTTCAATTCCTCGTGTCACCGTTAGTCCAGAATCAGCATCTCCAATTTCCGTTAAATGGCCACATGGCGGCCTCCTAGTTAGTCACGCAATGTGTACAAGTCAACAATTTTGAATCTAACATCCAATTACATTATTATTATTATTATATTTATATTAGCACGCAATTGTCTATTTCTTAATTATATTAATCAATACAAATGGAACTCTTGGTGCTATTTAAGCTCTTATCCACTTAATTAACCAACAACTCTCTTCATTTTCTTATGCTTAGTTAAATTAATCAACGAAATTCACTTTCCTATAAAATAACATAAGCTGCATAGAGATAACCATGCTCGTAGTTAGGTACGGACTTCTTTAAAAGGTTTGCGTAATGTGCCAGCTTGACACGCTGTTTTGTCCTGTTTTTTTCACGTAATCTGAAGTTGTCTTTGTACACATGGAGATGGAGTTGTGTGTTGACTTTTCTATCGATGGAATGGTCCATTGTTTTATTCTGGCAAGACTGAAACAACTTTGCTGGGTAATTGCATTTGTGGGGAGAATTGTTCGAAGAACCAAAGCTCTTGTCTTGGAATTTTATCAGTCATGAACAATGATTTTGATGAACAGTAAAAGAGAATGAACTGGACTTTTGTTTTCATTTCCACACACGACACAGCTAATTAAGCCGTGAAAAACTCCACACAGAAACTTCACAAGAGGGAATAAAAAGAAAACCAAGTTCGTAGCCAGAGAAACAGGATTGGATTATCCATTCTAGATAGAGAACACATGAGAAGCCAATATGAAAAAAGAATTGCTCGGGATAATATTCACCTGCTTCAAGAGATTCTAAAAGACCTTGTAGCTTAAGCCTACAAAGATGCAGGAAAAAGAAGTCAGGCTTCGGTATAATTTTGATAGCATTCCCAGGGGCCGGATGATATTAATATCAATGCTTGCAATATATGCAATCTAGAGCTAATATAGACAATTCCTTCATCCCAGAAAATTCAATTTCCGCATAAATGGCAATCAACATTGAGCTAGAATAGTTTCCACAAGTGATAAATGCAAACTTAAAAATGAAAAGCCATGAACAAGATTTTAAAAACAAGTACAAAGTGAGATCAAAAGTTTGAGCAGATCATTGAACTGGATGAATAATTCCTTTATTTATCTGATTCCAAAATAGTAGTGTACCTCTGGAAAAATTACAATGCAAAGCAGAGTGTCCACCTGTAAGCTGAACAAAAGTGATGTATGGACAAGTGAGATCTCAATTTTTGAATCAAGGTTCGGAAAGTTAACCTGTGCAGGGAGGGGAAAAGAACCGGAGGGGGGAAGCGGAGTCACTTGATTTTTCTTTACAGGTAAAAGAAAAGAGAAGGTACAAGAATATGGGACCGCAGAAACAAAAATCCACAGCCCTTTGGCATTGCAAAATGGCATGCTAGATAAGCAAATTGTGGAGGAAACAATCTGTATTTAGAAGGTCTCCAGTCGTATCTGTTCATGAGAAATCACTGCACAGAGGAATAGGAAAGAATAATCAGTACAGGGTGCGAAAAGAGAGCTCTGCTCAAGCAATATTTTGCCAAAGGAGTGATGTGATATCAACAGTAAAGAACTTGTAAGGGGGGAAATTGTAAAAAGAATAAGAAAAATAAGATCGAAACAGACAAGGTTTGACAGCCAGCTCTGAGTGGAGAAAGATAAAATGACAGTACAACATGGAGTGGTAGTGCGTATATAGGCACATCTGTGGATGAGAGCACCATTATCATTTTGACCTGGTGCATACTTCACAATCATGGTTCTTGATGCAATTGAAATTAAGAGAAATTGAATGCATGCCTTTCTCGTGCATAACTACATATTTTTTGCATTAATAAGCCACATTGAATTCAACATATGTAAAAAAGAAGCAAAAGGACAAAATAGAATTTTAATTGTGCTTACCTCTTTTATTCTTCTTTCCAGTCTGTCAATTCACAGCGAGGAGCATAGAGCTCAGCCACTTGCTCCTCAGCTTCCGTGTCATTAACCACACCACGGCATCGAGAGAAGCCACAGTAGCATGCTAGTTTTTCTTCAATTGAGAAAAATCTGAAAGAAATAAAGTCAGCATCTCAAGGAAATAAAAGGGACTCGTTTCAAAGAGGAATCGAGAGAAACCTATAATCATATGTGAGTTCTTCCCATCTTTTAATATCTCTCTTTGCAAATATAATTATATGCTCATCACCGTTGACACTTATAACTCTCGAATAGCAATTGGGCTGCAGAAAAGCAAAAGGAATTTTAACATTGATAAAAGTGTAGAAATAAATAACAATATCAGAAGCATATTATCCATGTGACCATTCACCTTCAATCAAGTCTAAAAAAGTTGAATGAGAGAAAAATGCTATGAAGTTGGATGAATTAATCATCTGCCAAAACTAAACATAAATCTTTTCTATAAATCATAAAATAGATCTTATTATATGTAATTGATAAGACTTTTGGGAGGAAGGAACAGGAGATACACCCACCTCACATGAGTGATTAATCAGATGAGCAATACTTCCGGCCCTTGTGGCATCAATAACTCGTTTATCATCAATTCTAAACATGTAAGTACCTGCACCCTGCATTAACAAAGGAAAAGAAAAGGTCAACTTCAATCTCAACAGCTTGTTAAAGGACTATACATGGTAAGCAATCAACCTTTCAAAAATAATCACATTAGTTTTATGGATGATAGTTTATAGTTGTACTAGAGGAGGCCACAAATACATACATACAAAAGGCAAGGAAAATGGCAAAATTCTCAACAGAAACATACAACTAATGAATTGTAGATAAAGCGCTCTCTCCTATCAGCTATTGGAGGTCTGACTAGTTCACCAGTATATTCAATGACCTGAAAAATCATGTAGTTATAAGTTAATTCCAAATACATGACAGAAATAAATATATCATGTCACATGAGCATCAATTTACCATGTCTCCTGCTCTATGTGGATGCTTTGCAAAGATGCCGAATCCATGGATCCCAGATTTGCCTAAGGCATGATACATTCTCAACGGTCAGAAAAAGAAAAAAACATCAACCACATAGAGTTCCAAATGCTCCTTCAAATATACTGGAAACTTCAAATAGAAATTTGGAATACCAACTTACCAAATGCTAATCTCTTTCGGAAGGTCTGCCGCATGTGTTGATACTTTTCAGCCATAGAGAGAATGTTACTAGGAGCATCAAGCTGAGAGGCTCGTAGCCTTTGAAGACTAGAAGAGAAGCCAGAGTTAACAAGACCATTAGAAGCAAGTGTACATCCTGAAGACTCATGTTGAGAGTAACCACCAACCAAGTAGGGCTGATTCTCTACAAACAATCGCTTCAAGGATGCAGCAGCAAGGACTTCTGGTTCCTTACGCCCCCTTCTCCCAAAATAATTGTAAGGCTCTGCAAGGATAAGAAGACAGATATAAACAAAAATAATATTCTGGTTTTTTTATCAGATAGATTCAACAAAGCAGCTACTCATACAATAAGGAAACATTTGCAAAAAATGATGCAATTCTATATGCCACCAAAATTATCATCAATTCAGATAAACACTCTGCTGCCAACTCAAAGCCAGAAACAGTACCCAGAAGGAAGGCAAGGTTGACAGAGAGCAATGGAGACTCTTAGGTTCTATGAAGTCAATGGTTGCCAAGAGAATCATAATTGAAAATAAAAAGGTTTACAAGCATGTTCTTGCCCACATATGTCATAGGGTAGGAAACAAAGAGTTTATAAAGTAATTGGTCGTGGAAGAATGACAAAAGCACACAAAAATACAGAAAAGCATACCCGTACGAGCACATCCTGATGGAGTACATGGTGGGATGTAGTCAGAACACCGACGAGGAATTCGACTAACCCGTTCATCTGTGACCACACGCTCATTTAATGGCTGCCTATGCTTCTTGCAGAAGGAAAGTAAGCGAATGCACTGATCTGCATCATCTTCATCTAAAGAAAGGAGATAGAGTCTGTCCTCGTCCTCAAGCTGTGCATAACATAGAGAGATAAAATACAGGAATATTTTTTCTCATAAATATATAAATGCAGACATGTATGCAAGGATGTGCATGAGCATGAACGAGAACGGGCACACATATATTTATAAATGCAAACACAGTCCAATTCTCAGAATGCTTGATAAAGAATACCTCAACACAAAGGCCAGCAGCGCGTGCACAAAGAGGATGATATGCTACCCGACAAGTGTTATTTGAACACTGCAAACAATATTCATTTCAAAAGGATCACAACTAAGCACTAGTAAAAAAAAGAACGGAAAGGGAAGGAAGAGGATGAGAAAACATAAGTGAATCATTTAATAAAATGAGTAAAAGTATTAGTCTTTTATCCTTCTCTTGCTAGGCAAAAAGGTCTCATATATTAGCGTTTTTTCATTATTTTTCATAAATAAAAAAACAGTAAGAGCTCTTGATGGCAAAAAAATTGTGTACACAATATATAAGGGTAGCCCTTGTCTAATAGTAAATTCCAAACAGACAAATGATATTCACAAGAATATACATCTTAATTAGCTATACTAGACCCTATCACATGATACATGCCAGTTGTCACAATGGTGGAAATATGCACACTCATCTAATTCTTACATTATCTCATAGCTTAAGATATGTGGAACAGGCTTTTTGTCATTTCTACAGAATCTACAGTGGTCCTGAATAGAATGGAGGAAATTGCATGGAAACACTTCGTGAGTTTTAAAAGGGAAAAAAGCTTATGAAGATGTACAATATTCAAATTATTTGCAGTGTCTGGTCGAAGCAGAACCTCAATAATCTTTGTGGACCAACCTTCTTCAAAGCATTAAGGAACATCATAGTTTAAGGACCTTTAAAAACCTCTGCTTCAAGAACAACCAGAATCTCCTTAAGAATATTCATTAAGACTAGAAATTCCACCCTTTTTTTTTGTTCTTACTTTTTACTCAGAGGATGCATCATTCTCCTTGTAATCCTTCATTCTCACACACAGTAATTCATTCTTATGATATCCAAAAAATCATATATACATCCATTTTTAGATAAAAGGTTTTCTAAAAAATACAAACTGGTCCAATTTCATCACAACAGTTATATTTTATTACAGTATTCATCTTAGGGTAAGAAGTTGAATCCAGGAAAAAATATTATACCAACTGTTTACAACTTTTCCATGCTCCTACGTACTGTTGAGTAATAACTTCAAGATTCTTGATGGAATGACAATGTTTGGAACCCATGCAGTTTCTTACAACTCAAAGTTCACAATAGAATTTTCCTTCTATGTATCACAACTTGCCCTTTCTCTAAATAACTAAAATTTCTAACGCATATTTCATGACTTAAGTTCTGTGGTGAAGATTCAAGGGTATCAATCAGCTACAATTTATCGGGGAAAAGTAAACAAAAGAGTCTCGTGAAGATGCTAGGATCACTTGAACACCCTTCAAATGCATGTATTTCATTTACAACATTAATTAGAGAGATGAATATCATCCTTCTCGGAATGGGGCATTGAATGGCTAGTGGTTGAGAGAGAATTCACTATCTCCCTGAGAAGAGCTGGGCTAAGGTTTCTTATATTTTCAATCACATCAGCTGCAACAACTACAATGCAAATTTCACTGGCATAGTTAAGGTTTGGCAGGGAGAGACAGTTCCCATTCACAAGATTTAAATTCAGGAACACAAGTCCCTAGCTTTCTCTACTGGTCATTCACATACATTAATCTTATTAAAGATGTATTGTTTTTTAGGCAAACTCCAGAAAACAATAAAATTATTGCAAATATTCCAGCAGAAATTAAAAGAACTCAACTAAACAAGAATAGCTACATAAGAACAGGGAGCACCAAAAAGGAACCACGAAAGCTATGCAGAAGCACCTATCCAGAAAGTCAGAATACATATTAACAAGAATATCATCACTGGATTAATTATGAGCTTACTTGGATACAAGCTCCATAAGCTACGCCACAAATACTACATAAAAGCTTCCAACGATCCTGCTCAATCACAAAATCCAGATTAGAAGGAAAACAAATGTGCATTGCTTGATCTCGAAGAATCTGATTGTAGTGATTCTTAAGTCAAGAAGCCCTTGCAATACAAGTTTACTACAGCACACCAAGTAGCACTCAGTGTGGCAGGTTATAGAGCGTAAAAATAAGGAATAAACAAACACACACCAGAAAGGAACATTGTATAGGACAAAAAAATGCAAACTGAAATAACAAGCCAGTGTACCTTATTGATTCTATTTAGCCCATCAATGGGTTCCATTCTCTTGACATCAGATAGGCAAGTTTCTGCAGCATAAAAGGCATGTCAGCATAAGTCTTTATAAGGAGGAAACAAAAAGTACACTAGATTCTAACCAGGAATCCACATGGCACAAGCCAAATGAGCCCAGCGTCCATCTGTTGTAGGCTTCATAGCACCGCCTAAAGGAAAGGAAATTCACATATTCAGTAGTGTCACTGATAGCTATAAGAAAGGTGTTCTAAAATAACCACGCACCTATAACAGGACAAAGGCAGCATGGTGGTGTGGAGTCAGGAGCCCCTGGTCGGCATAAATTGCATAACCACAGCACACCATCAACAGGTTCTAATTCCCCATAGCACCTGGCATGGACCTGAGCAGACACCAATTTTGATTAAATTGATGATAGGACTAGAAGGATTGTAGTTATGAAATGAAAAGGAACAAAAGGTTAGTCACCCCAATATTCAAGAGGAAGAATTGTTACAAAACAATATCAAACAAGGTGCTGAGAATAAATAATGAGAAGACAGTGTCATTTTGAAAAGCTGCAGTCACAATACAATCCATTATGCAAATTCCATGAAACTAGCAACAGAAAAACAAGTACAGAAACCCTTACCATCATTCTGCATTTGTCACACTGCAGGAACAAATTGTTTTCGTATTCCTGAAAACAAAGAGCTACAATTATAGATTTCTAAATTGAAGACAAAGATGCCCAAAGAGCAAGGCAAGATATAAAGATACAACATGAATAAAGAATTTTAAGTTTTTTTCATGCATGGTTCCTTTATAACCCATGACAGGGCAGGGTTTTTCATGCTATTAAGCATGTTGCTGAACCAAACTAGTGCTATCCATGCCTTATGGGGAGAAGTTTAGCTTTCACCTCATCCATATGACAGACGTTGCATTTATCAAGGTCTTTCCAGTCAACACGAACAGGTCTGTAACCAATAGGTATGCCTTGATATCTTTCAGATGATAACTTGCACATAGACAGTTTGGAAGAATGTCTAGATTTTGATAATCCCTGTAAAAAACAATTGGAAATTAATTTAAACAAATACAAGGTATTTGAAGAGTAGACACGCATGCAAGTATGTACTAACACCATAAGCTCAAAAGACACCAGCAGAACAAAATGCAAGATTCACTAGTCCAAAACTTTGGATATGATGATTGATCACATAATACCCAAAATACCCCAATACTGCCATAAGAAATAAATGAACTTGTGTCAATACATATCAGCAGCTATTAATTGCTGCCGATTCTAGCTGTATATATTAGTTTCCTATTCTGCTTAGTTTCCTACCTTGACTACAATAGCAGTAATGTATAGAGTCCTATCTTGACTATAATAGCAGTAATGTATTACCGATTATTTAGCCATGTAATTAGGGAAGCTTTAATATATAAATGAGAGAACCTCACATATGGGGCACACGGTTTTTAACCCTAATTGCTTATTGTTGTCAACTTGATCCAATTTAAGAATGAGTGATTCAGAAGGTTCCAACACAAAATGGATGGAAAAAATTGACATTGATATAAAGTAAGTCCAAATTATGGAATCTTAAGGTCATTGAATACCAAGATGCACACCTTAATTAATTTTCTAACTTCAGGATTGGAGAAGCCAAACATGTCAGAACCAGACTTGTGTATTCTTCCTACTCCACCTTCAGTGCTAAAACCATTAGAAGTACCATCTTGCATCTTCCTTATTTTTCTGTATATTTTATCCCAGCAAGCAGCTGGAGTGGATCCCTTAATCTGCAAAAAAAAAAAATTGATATACTCAATTGATACTCCTTCAGCAGGTTGACCATAAGTAGTGAAGCAAGCAATGGCACCAATGATGGGATGCCAATTATATTTTAGTTTTGATGCATAGGAAGAAAACAGCTGAAGACAAGGTGAAGAGATCACAGTTTATTGATCATAAAAGTCCATTTATTGATAACAGCATGCCAACATCAGCAAGTAAAAAATACTGACAAGTTCTATTCGATCACATTCCCGCCTTGTTATCCCTCGAGGCTGAGGGACCATTCTATCATGTTTTATAATGTCAAAGAAAAGTATGTCATACAAAGTTTGTGTTTCCTCGACCATCTTTTATTTGTACATGAAATATCCATGGTATTACCATACAAAAGGTTAGCATGACCTATGATGGATAGTACAAAGAATCATTTAACAAGATGAGATAAAAAAAAATAAGTTAGATGGGGAGAGTGGCATGAAATGCACAGAGATAATAGGAGTAGACATGTATTGGTGGTTTTAGGACCTCATCATAACTGACCTCCTCTCCATTATCCAATGTCACTCTAAATAGAGGCCGGATCTTTGACTCAGCATCTCTCAACACTTCCATCTTATACATCATATAGACATTTGGATCTGAAACACGCAAAGTCAAGACCAAGACCAAAAAAGAGAACAAGTCAGGGAAGTAATAAAAACAAGATGATTAAGAAAATGAAAAAGAAAAATCTCAAAAAATGAGTTCACTGCAGCATAAAAGATTCAATAGAATCATGTCCCACATGACATTTGAAAATAGCCACCTTTTATCGAAGTAAACTTCCTCAGGGCAGTATACCCTTCAGGCCAGATGAATTTGTCATCTTGGAAGTGCTCTGAGTCCTTGACAATCTTGCCTGTGAGGACAATGTACAAGTCTATGAGCAAAAGTGAATGATTGCAACAATATAAACTAATTCATATTAATACCCAGCTCCCCATTTAAGTAGCAGAACAAGGCTCAAGGTATTGTGTTGCCAACAAGAAGAAAAAGGTGGTGAAATGCACAAAACATGTTCAATCATGTCTTAGATAAAGCAAAAAACAAGAAGAAGCAAATTCCAAAAGCTGAAACTTACCAAGGCTTATTATTTGCAAATCCCCAATTACATAAGGAGAAGTACCCAGTCTAGCCAATATCCTTCGAATCCCTCCATCTTGTATGCAATCTTCTCCTGAATCTGTACTCCCTTCATCCTCACTACTCGCACTCTCACAGCTATCAGCTTTCATTCCATTTTGCAGCTGCAGCATTCTTCTCGGAAGCTTTTGTTCACTTAGATACCTGGTCAAAACAAAATGATCGCATCATCAGGATCACATCTATGTCATATTTGAGGTATTCTCACAGTTTTCCAACTCATATGATTAAAAGAACTGCACTGTATAGCTGCTCCACAGTGAGTCTGTCCAGTGAAACTTCAGGCAAGAAATAGATAACAAGAAGATAAAGTAACAATGAAAATGAAGCCTATCAACCCAAAAACCCTAATTGTTCAGATACAGACATTGATAACCAACTCCAGAGCCTGATCATCATCAAGCCTTTAAGACAAATTACAAGGATTCTCAATGTAGAAAGCAATTCAGTAGTGGAGTCAATTTAAGGTTGTGTCAGAAGCATTATTGGCACATGCAACCCATTTCCTAGGTTTCAAAACAATAATGCAGGTTATATTACAAGAAGACAGGCACGAGAAGGTATGATCCCTAATAAAGTCATGAAAGCATGCTATATTAATAAAATGACAGCAGGATTTAGTAATGATCCCTATACAATGAGAGTGATTCCCAAGTACATGATGAAAAATCTGATTAAATAATAAGTAGGCATGAAACACCACACTCTCATGCCCACTTCAATGAACTGAACCCTTCAAATCAACCCTACATTTTAGCTTCTTCCAAGCTTCTTGTGAAACGAGGTTGCTTGCACTTTAGGTGGAAAGAAGAAAGAAGACCTTTGAGAAACGAGATTGCCTGCTTTGGTTTAATTCTGATAATGGAAAAATAAAATATAAAGTCAGCCTCTGAGAAAAATAGATGTCCTGCATATTGGGCAGTGATTGACTGCAAAAAAATCCCTCAAACTTGTAAGCACACAAACCTTGCAAAATCATGGGTACCAAAAAATTGCACAGATACTGATCTTCCTCCAACATGTTTGCTTAAGCCTTTATGATTGCCAATAAGTGCTTCATCTACAACAATTGCTGGCCACATAGCATGACCTGCACTAGAGCAATTAAAAGATATGGTTGGTGTAAAAGCAAAACGGTAAATTTATCTTTCTAATGTGTTACACAAAATGCTTTTGTCAAAACCTGGGGAAACTAGCACAACATAGTAAATGTGCTGTTGAGGGCGACAGTCTGCATGCTACAATGCATACTTTATAGAGCTGAAATTTAATCTATCGAGGGGATTAATGCTAGCTGAAGTTTTGAATAATTAATTGATGATAGCACTTGAATGTACATAATGACAGAAACTGCCCAAGCATGAGGATAAGAATCAAATAAGTGCAAAGATCCTTTCCACCAAAATCCTGGTTTATTAATGCATAGGCAAACAAGACCATCAAAACACAAATACATAATAGGCTTGATACAAGTTCTTAACAGAATCATTGATTTTGTTTCCTTTTCTTTTTGTTTAAATTACCCGGTAAACCTTTTTTTAATGCCCTTGATCTGTGTGCCGGTAAATGACCATACATTCAATCAATAGTCTTTCTAATCCAGCATATTGGTTTTCCTTGACCCTGAAACTATAAAGCATTATTTAGTCAAGATGAGCATGTCAGAAGCAGTAAAAAATATGTTTGCAAAGGCATACACAAGAATCAGTTTGGTCATATGGCCTCAAAGACTAATCTAAGGAAAAAGGATAAGGTTTTAGCTCGCAATTCATATCCTGTGTTACAGAGCCTTGATATTCCAAAGCATCTCTAAGATATCTTCAGGCTTTTTATGGCTAATGTCAGTAATGCAAAAGTGAAAACAAATAGAACAGAGACAAAGACAAAAACCAAGAAATTTGGTGCAGACCAGTGATTTTGGCCCATATGATGTCCCCAGGCTCGAGATCTTGGCAGTCATCCAAACTGGCAGCTAACACAACCATCTCATTGTAATCATATCCATCACCATCTGTACTTTTTACACAGACAATCAGGTTCAACCGCTCCATCTCCTCACGAGAAATAAAAAATTTTACTTTCTCCTTTGAAAGCACTAAGTCTTCTTTATCTCCATCTTCATATTCAATCTGCATTACAGTTCATCTCTCATCAACAATAGTACCCCAACATATACTTTGAATTCTAAAGCGGTTCAAATTTTGAATAAAAGCATAAAGTGGGCATTGAGCCATACATTGTATCGGTTGGTATCTGCGATGTGCTCAATAACACGTCCAGAATACCATTCAGCATCCATTGGCCAGTAGACCTGTAAAAATCAGCTTTATCATGCATATAACAAAAAGGTAAAGAGAGATGGGAATAACAACACGAAACTAAGAGAAGAAAAGCATATGCTTGCCTTGCATGGTAACCCAATGAATGATTTTGGATCAGCACCATCAAAATTCAACCTATTGAAGACAGAACTTTACACCCATTAAACCAAAACACACATGAATAAGAAGAAACCCAGCTGTAGGCCAATGAAAAAGGTCAAAATGTGATTAAAATTATGCTACATTGTCTCAGCACCTAAAATCCAGCTTATAAAGATTACAAACTTTATCAAAAAAATTCAAATCCCACCACTCTAATAACTGTCAGTGATTTTCACTAAAATCCATCTCAATCAGTACATTAAGAGAGAAACCCACCTGACCCATCTTTTACTGGTAGCTGTAAGAGGCGAAAACTTGTCAGAACTCGTAACCATAGAATCACGTTTCTTTCTCTTAAAACTCTCAATCTTACTATTACTGTTGTTAGTATTATTACGGCAATCCCTCAATCGAGGCCTATCAAACCCTAGCACAATATTAGAATCGACACCCAATCTCAGCAGTTCATTACTCCCCATCCTCCTCCTCTTCTTTTCCTTGGTCAACTTGATCAACGAGTCCTCCTCAAATTCACAAAATTCGCTCTTCACCACCTCATTAGTCTCAGCTGCGCGTGAAACCAGCGAATCAAAAAAAGGTCGGGAGGGCCGTTTTGGACGGCGAGAGTAAACGTGGAGTAAAGTAGGGGGGTGATCGCCCCGTGGGAGGTGGTGGTGGTGGTGGGTTAAAAGCTTCCGGGCTTTAACTTTCTTTGACATAACGTCGGATGATCCACAGAGAGACGCGGCAGAGTAGACGCGGTCCAACGACACGTAGCGTGTCGGGGTGCCCCCGGCTTCGCCTTCTTCGAAATCGAGAGGAGATTTGTGGATTTTATCTACTGTCTGGGGTTTGTGGAGAAGTGCCATAAGTGAGTGAGGTAGCGCGAGAGAGAAGCTGGCCTGTCTCGAATTTGGGGAAGGAGAGAGGGAGGGTTAGGGTTTAAGGATTTGGATTTGGAGGGAGGGATTGATTTTCCCAAATTATCAGTTTCCCGCCCGCCGTGTCCAAATATACGAGAGAGAGGACTCCTGCGAGCAAGTGTGCCTGCCCCCGTTTATCTTATCAATCCTCGTGTTCATTTTCTTATGTTTTTTTTACTTTTTTTGGTGACTGGGACGGGGAGGGAGAGGATTTTACAAAGGTCCTTTTGGCACGTGCCAAACTTTGTCTTATGAGAGATTGTTGATGTGACGTCAACGTCAAGATAGTAACTCCTGGGACGTTCGGCAGAATTTGTCGAGGTTGTCATTACTTTATCATTCGGGTTTTTTTTATTGGAATAAAATATTTTGATTTTGGTGTATCATTTCGGGGTTGTACTGTTCATATCTAATTAATTATATATATAAATTAAAATATTAATTTAACAGACATAATTAAAATTCAAGATAAATTAACTTTAAATTATATAATATAAACATAAAATCAAACAAACATAATCTCAAAATTAGAAAAAAAATCATAAGTTAATCAAAATAAAGAGGATTTTAAGGCCGAAACAGCACACCCGGAACGGTACCGAGACGTTCCGACTGGAATTTTCAGAACGGACTGGAATTAAAACCGAGACAAAAAAAACGCAGTTTCATCTCGGTTTTTTCAACGGCACGGGACGTTCCGGCCGAAAAACGGAATTGACAACTTTGGAATTTCCATTCAAGTCCTGGCCCTGGAAATGGTGGTGTTCCTGGGTTGGGTCGTCTTCTTCGTGGGCTGGGTCCCGAGCTTAGGTTTAGCAATTTTCCCTCATGGGCTATCCGACTTATTTGACAGACCCAAAAACACTAAAATAAATATTGATTTTTTAAGTATTTTTTACTTAAAAATTTATTAAAATAATTTTTAAATTTTATTTTAATATCATAACAAGAAAATCAGATCAATGATTTCTATAAGAATAAATGTTCACTCTTTTTAATTATCTACATATAAAATTAATCAACGAGGAATATGATGAGATCTTCATATCTCCATCAAAAAATATAACTTGAAAAATTAATCCAAATTGATATGATATATTATATTTAAATATATAAAAAAATCTTATCTTAATATTTATTTTGAATCTATGTTCTTACTATTATTCATTCGGATTATATTTTAACCAATCAAGTTATCCAAATCACATTAAATGAAACCCCCCCACCAGTATAAAATAAAAAAAAAAATAGCAATGACCACATTTTTTTCATATTAAGAGAATTTCTTGATACAACCCGCGGGATGAGGGCGAGCAAATATTCTAGTCTTTACAATAGCTAGTTCGGCGGGGTAAGTCACACATGCATCACCATTCCTATATTACGTAGCTCAGGGCATTGATTATGCTAATTTACAGACGAGCAGCAAACAAACTGTGCCCAGTATGGTCTTCCCCTGACTCTCCTCTTCTCTCTCTTAATATCTGCAGGATACCTTGCTGGAGAACTCCATGCTTTCTCTTCCAGCTTGGCAGGTTCACCTTCAGGTTCTTGAGGAGCCAGAATGGAGCTCACTGTTTTAGGCAACGAACCATTATCTTTAGCTGCAGGGCCATCTTTTTCAACTGGGATTTCCTTAGCATTTAGTGACTTGAATCTGGTTTCCATGCTTGCCTCACCCAAAAGGTTCTTCAATGGAGTATGTTGTTTCCCCGTGCTCCAGTCTGTGACCTTGGCCATGATCTCTTCGTGCTTCTTTCTCCCCTGCCACTCGTTCGAAACATCAGTAATGGAAGGAGACAAGCCAGCTTGTACAGAAGCAGCTTTTGGCTGTTGTGGATTCCATGTTGTCTGGATTTCAGATGCAGCAGCTTTCTGGTTAACCACATCTCTAGGTTCAATCAATGCCGTGACAGATGGGGGATCAAAAATATCTGATTTATCAGCATGTTCTGTCTCAGAAGCAGCTATCGGCTTCTTCAAGGTGGCTTCCTCTGCTTCTGATGCTCGGGAACCATTTGATGGCAAAGGCTCAGCATCAAGAATAGCTGGTATATCCGATTGGGTGGAAAGCACTGGAATAGAAACAACAAAATGGATTGAATTAGTGGAAACATGACAAACCTTGTTCTGTAAAGGTATCAAAATAAAATAGTAGGCCTCATGGAAAGGATGGTTTGCAAACGAGCTGACAACACATGTTATAGATGGATGCTCTACGGACCAGGGAGCCAATCCTAATCAAGAATAAGCAATAAAATGACATGAATTTGGGTTGCGTTAAGTTTTGTTCTTTAGAACAACGGCACCAATTGTAACAAGCGTGTTTTCGAGCATCGTTTGAAACACCAATTGGAGTTTAATAATCTAAGGTGATTTATACAACACTTTGTATTATGCAAGTGCAAGATATGAGGGGGCTTTGGGTCCCAATTAGCCTCTACATGTCACACCAACAAAAAATAGAATGGCATCAAAAGCAGTAATAATTCCGGAATCGAAGTTGCCTGTCATTGATTTAACTAGGACAGAATCCAATTGCAAACGTACCTGAAACAGAACCCCAGTGACCCTCCAAACTATCAGTTTGGCTTATTGAATCAGCTGAAAAGTCAGTAGCAGATGCAACAACCTGTTGTGTAGCAAAGTAATTAACACCTTCATCAGGCAAAGACTCAGGCGTGTTCCCAGATGCAACTCCAGGAAAATCTCTGGCCTGGTTATGTGCAACAGGGGAGGAATTTTGAAGGGTAGATGAAGGTTCTGAAGGAGAAACTAGAGGCTCTCTCACCATTTTTTCTTCAGAAGACTTCCTCAATACCTCAACATCTCCTCCACCACTATCTGATTCAGCAGCTGTACTATCTTCACCAGCATGCTCAGCTTGTTGATTGGCCATGCCGTTGCTTTCAGGTTCCTTTCTGCTTTCCTGAGGATCCAGAACTCTACCTATGTCTGTGTGTTCATGATGTGGCAACTTGACCTCACACACATTAATTTCATTCTCTGAGGTAAATCGGGATTCAACATTGACAGCAGATTCAGGTGTTGTTTTTGGATTCCGTAAGAGATTTTCCTCTCCCAATCCAGATACAGAATCACCTTCAGTTACAATTTCAGACACATTGCATCTTTCTATTTTACCCTCTTCAAGACCAGCAGCTATGACATCTCCATGCAATCTGTTCCTTTGATCAGCTTGGTCAGATGGAATACTAGCATGCTGTGGCAAATTTGCCTCGCACACATTAATTTCATTCTCTGAGGTAAATCGGGATTCAACATTGACAGCAGATTCAGGTATTGTTTTTGTCTTCCTCAAGAGATTTTCCTCTCCCAATCCAGATAGAGAATCACCTTCAGTTACAATTTCAGACACATTGCATCTTTCTATTTTACCCTCTTCAAGACCAGCAGCTTTGACATCTCCATGCAATCTATTCCTTTGATCAGCTTGTTCAGAGGGAATACTAGCATGCTGTGGCAAATTTGCCTCGCACACATTAATTTCATTCTCTGAGGTAAATCGGGATTCAACATTGACAGCAGATTCTAGTGTTGAGTTTGGCTCCCTTGAGAGATTTTCCTCCCCCAATCCAGAAACAGAATCACCTTCAGTTACAATTTCAGACACATTGCATCTTTCTCTTTTACCCTCTTCAAGACCAGTAGCTTTGACATCTCCAAGTAAGCTGTTCCTTTGATCAGCTTGTTCAGAGGGAATACTAACATGCTTAAAAGATGGTATTGTGTTTTCTGCAAAAATATCCTTCACACCTATTTCAGAACTTTCAATTTTATCTTTTTCATCATTACCAGTACCATCCATGCCAACTAATTTTGTCTGCCTAACTTCAGCATCCGATGGCACAACCACGGTGTTAGTATCAGGTATGACTTTTGTAGCATGCTCTATAGAACTTGTCAGAGATGAAGTGTCACAATGATCACGAGGTACATTTTCTTCAGGGGAGTGAACAGAAATGCTCTTCTCCAAGTCACCTGTCACAACATCTGCTACACTAACTTCTGATATCTGGGGCACATCAGCTTCTGCTTCATCAAGAAATTCTTCAACAATATGCTGGCTGGTCCCATCTTTTGGTTCAAGGTTATCAATCAAAACATGCATATCGGATGCAGAGGTTTCGGTGTCCTCAGTCAATGACCTTGAGTTAAGGACCTGAGGATTGTCCTTAAGGTCAGAATCCTTAACATTGTTAAATACATCAAATGAATCCACATTCATAAGTTTGGGCAATTTCCCTCCTTCAAGGTCTTTAAAACCTTTAACCATGTTCTCAGCATCAGAAACTACAGTTAAGTCATTTGGAACTACAAGCACATGCACATTTTCATTCCCTTCTCCCTTATTATCGTAAGTAACAGTTGAATTTGCATAAACAGCAGAGTCAATTTCTTGAGGAGCATCCCCCTTGATCTGAGCAGTGGAAATAGAAGAATGTGCAGGTTCAACTGATTTAACTTCAGGGTAGTGATCATTTAAAGACATCCCAGAGGCTAAATCATCAGTATAGCCTCCTTCCTTCAATTGAGGAACTTCTGCAGCAGGCACAGGCTGTGAAGTTACATCCTCCATCTTCTGTGACTTGGATGCCACCTCAGATACATCCTTTGCATTGTCATTGGTCGAATCCACTACATCCAGTAGCTGTCCTTCTGATTTAGTTTCTTCATTTCCTTTTGCATCAGTCTTTGGCAAATCCTCAACAGTGACACTCTTCTTCTCTTGTGATGCATCTGTTTGTGTTTCAAGTTCGATGGGGATTGGGTCCCGTGCAGAACTTCTGTTATCATGGCTATGCTCAAAGCCAGATTGTTCACCTCTAAAGTCTGTTAAAGTTCTGCTCATGGAGGCAATGGTAGCATTCAAGTCATGATCCAGGGACTCTTGAGGACTTTCAGACAGATTAATTACTGGAACTTCAGTACTTTGCATGTGAATGTGGTCAGCTGAATTGCTTGGAGGTGGGCTGATAACTGCATTGTTTCATAAAGTAACAATTAAACCAACATGCTTACTGATTATAAAATGTAACAGTCTTAAATCAACAAAAAATTTATCCCCTCGTTTTCCGGGCAGGGAGTGGTGTGAGTCTATTGTTAAGGGACTACAGGGTCTGAATCAACACACATGGAATTACTCATGCACATCTGCTCAGAATCTCATTGTTTTCCTTCTTCAGAAAAGGGGAAGAAAAAAATGGACACTTATTAAGAAGACTAATTTATAAAACATTTCATGAGAACAAAATACTACTAAAATTCACACAGCTTGAATAC
This sequence comes from Salix viminalis, assembly GCA_029228465.1. Taxonomy (NCBI): domain Eukaryota; kingdom Viridiplantae; phylum Streptophyta; class Magnoliopsida; order Malpighiales; family Salicaceae; genus Salix; species Salix viminalis. Next base: position 3,398,631 of record CM055439.1, read on the forward strand.
ATAAAAGAATTTCAAATAAAAATAAAATCGGAGCTCCAAGTACAGCTTTATCATCCAAAAAACATGGGCAGCATGTATAATAGAGTAGAATTAAGGGCATCTCTAGGCAAATCAATATGTGCACTTATTTGTATGGAAGAAAAGAAAACAAAATAAGATTAAATTACCCCCAGAGAGTTCTTACATGCCTGAAATGACATTCAAAGCTGTAAATATTCCAGGAATAAAATGCACAATTCAAAAAAACATCTCCATTTGATTCCTTTCCATTATTTAAGATAATCGCACCTCAACTTTGTGGTTTTCCTGCTCCAAACCACTCAAATCCCATGCTATCAAAATTCTTTACAATCAAGTTACAATAAGACAACTAAGATTGAAAGGAGAAATTAATTCCACATAGCAACCAGATGTGATCCAAATATATAGAATCCAACAGTGAAACCCCAACGGCTCATAACTAAATGGTCTCTCGGGTGACACATGACCGTTACGAAAAGCTAGATGGAGCATGTCAAACAAGACCCGTCAAACAGCCCAGTGGTTTTATCAAAAGATCGTGAATTTTAGAAGTGTTTTGTCACAATTAAAACTTCCTGCCTATCAATCCAGTATCTCCATTAAAGCTTTTGTCTTGTGTACTAAGAAAATATTCTGCTTGCCATCACACAGCACATTCCATGATGCCTGGTGGCCTATTGTACCCATCCTACCCCCCCATCACTTAAAATGACTCCATCATAGCCAAGAATGCAATCACAGTGATGAAATGTACCCTATTTACAAGAGAGTCGTAGTAAATTGAAATCTAACTTCCGACCAGGATTGATTATTGCAGCTACCCGAGAACGTATTAATCATATTATAAACTAATAAGCAGACAAAACAGAAGAAATCAATAGGTTATCTGGTCCCGTTAAAAGCTGACCAGTAATCGAACCATCCTCGGATGATTGAGCAGCGGCTTTATTGACTTCCAGGTTAATTTCTGGTTCTTTAACATCCTTTGTATGCTCTCCAGTCACCGAACTAGATCCACTCTCAGGAAATTCCGCTATAGCATCCGTAAAAACATCATCTTCCGATCTGTTCGATCTGCTCCCTACTCCACCACTACCCTTCTCGTTAATACCTCTCCCCAATCCTTTTGGACCTTGCACAGCCAAATTAACAAATACTTGTCAAGATAAAAAAAAATGCAATGTTTCTCTCAATCAGAGACCAAGTACAAATCTCTATTTCAACTTATCCTTAAGTGGTCCAAGTCTCTTTAAAAAACAAAATTTAGCATCCAAATCAGTAAATTCATTCTCTTCCCACATTTTATAGGCGGGAAAAAAAAACATAATTTCTGTAACAAGAGTTCTCACTAGGGGTTTTAGGATCTTCATCAGAACCACGGTCATCATCAGAAAGGGCCGAGAGGGGAGTCTCCTCGGAGTCAACAAACTTGTATCCTTTAAGAGTTCCACAGATCTTCTTGTGTGCACGCCTGTGTCTTGCACTTGGATGTGGGTTTGGAAAGGGCCACCCACATTTGTTACAGACATAAACTCCATGGCTCTCGTGCCCTGCGAAATTCAAGAAAAACCCAAGATAATTTCATACACACAGAATACATAAATAAAGTGACTTCCCACAGAATGTGGATAAAAACACAGCCCATAATTTTTTTCCGTTGAAGAAACCCAAAAAAAGGCCAAAGAGAAAAAAAGAAAAAATATTTCGAGCACACAGAATCTATATATTAGTACTAAAAAAAAGAATACCCGTTAATTGACAGAGAGAGAGCAAGAGGGATGAATGAAAAACAAACCTGGTGTAAGTGAAGGGTTCTTTCTGGGATCTTGGCTATCCATTTTGCAAGAGTTGGAGAAAGAGAGTGTGACTGTGCGTGGAATGGAAAGAGAAAGAAAAACAAGAGTGTGGACTGAGTAAACGCAAAGATTTTAATAAACAGTGAAGAAATGTCTTTTTGGGGCTTTGAGAAGAGGGGAGAAGAAGAGGGAGGGGTATAGTCTTTAGGATCTGGGTCTACCATGCAGTACGGACACTGACAGACCGTGACATTATGATTAACGGCACATGCCTCCACTATTGTTGAAAAATTGTCTGTTTTTTTGCGATTTAAAATTATTTTTTTATATATAAAAAAGTGTTATTAATTTTAAGTTAAAAAAAATATATTTTTTAATTATTTTGATATGTTTATATGAAAAATAAATTTCAAAAAATATTTTAATATATTTTCAAATAAAAAATACTTTGAAAAATAATTACTGCTACAATATCAAATATATTACGTATGGTAAGAAATCCTTGTTTAACTATCTTTTAAATAATAATATTCGAGTTTAAATAATAAAAAAAACAGACTTAATTGCTCACAAATGTCCACCTCACTTTTTGTTATAAAAAATAATACATTAAAAAATATTAAATTAACAGGAACTCTAGAAGAAAATACTATAGAAAATATTGTACATTTTAAATTAATTATACACCGCTCTGCTGGTACAGCTAGTGACTTTTATGCCCTTCCAGCAGGTATTTTGGTCTTTCCTTGACCACTTAGTCATTAATGAGTTGACCAGGGTTATTTATGACTCTTCCATGGTTTGATGACCAGCCGTACGATTTCGCTGCCTTTTTTGGATAATTTTTTTTAAGCGTCCAGGCAAAGGTGTTTAAGTTTTTTCAATTTTTTAAATACAATGAAAACACATAAATATTCTTTGTACCAGAATAAAAACATTAGCAGGTGATCTGGCAGTAATAACAACAGCTTGAGATTAAAATATTTTTTTCAGTTATGTATTTATTAATATAATAGTTATTAAAAATTTATATGATTTTTTATTTTATAATCCGTGAAATTAGTTAAAATATACACAAGTCGGTCCAAACATCTATATGAATAAAAAACAATATGGCTCCTGTGGTCTTCTTTTTTTTCGTCTTGATTTTTCATTATTTCAATGGCTATAATGGATGGTGTGAATTTTAAAAGAAAATAATTAATTTTAAATTTGAAAGTTGATATGCCACTAAGTGACAAGCGTAGATGTTTTTATGATTAAATCAGCCTTTCAGTCATGTGTCGAATGCATTATCGTTTCTCTTCTTGCCGGTGCAATGCGTGTCAGCAATAATTGAATGGTCTGTCGTTGGTCAGTTTTTTTTTTTTTATCTCTCCCTGAAATATTTACCCTGGACCTCTTTGTTTTTTTTTTTTTTTAATTTCAAGCCATAGTTTCTTAATTTCTAATTTTTTTACTTGTCACATTTATGAGAGTTTTATTTTTTCAATTGAGTCCTTTATTTCAATTTTTTCTTGGTTTTTTTTGTGAAAACTTTATTGGTTTTTAATTTTACCCTTTAGTCCAAATTTATATTGAAAAAAATTTAATCCTCATTTGTTTTTTGGTTTAATCCTCATTCTCTTGAAAAAAAATCATAGCTGTTATAGTTGTTTTTCTTTTCAATTTAATCTCTATTTTTTTCACCCTTGTTCTTTTATTTTCCAATTTTTATTTTAGATTATTTTGAGTGATTGGCTTTTTTCTTGAGTTTATCCTTTAATTCTTAATTTTAAAGGGAATGGACTTCGTGTTTTTATTTTATTATTGGTATTTCAAATTTAATGATCTAGGTCACGAGCTTAGGAGTTCAATACAGACTACTATTTTTTATTTTAACTTCATCGTATTATATTTTTAAAAATAAATTGACAGTACAGCTAAAAACAATGCTTGTTGACCTGTTTTTCGCATCTCCTGTCCAGTTGAAAAGTCAGTGACTCTCGCGACTTTGCTGCGACGCAAAACGGGTGAGGCACGAAAACGCCGGGGAGAGAAGAAATGCTAGCTTTGATTTTGGATTATTTATTTACGACTTTTTAATTTATCAACTATAAATGACGTGGGCCTGCCACCAACAAGTGGCTTGTCTGTAACGATCACGGTGAAAAAAAAATAGAATCGTAGATAGATAGATCACAATAATGAGACGAGACAGGGCAGGATTACTGGTGGGGATGGGATCGTTTACCGCCGTCTCCTGTTCTGTTAGAGGGTGGGTGGCGGGGCTTGTTGGCCCAAATCATGTGTTTTTTAGTGGCTCTCGATTATCAATCACACTCTGACACCCTAGATTGTACTATACTTTTTCTCACTGGGTTACGGATTGAGTTGGCAAAGATTTGATATTAAAAATATATTTAAATGATAATACTTAAATTAATTAACTTAATTAACACTAGTGATATATACGACTAGGGTATTCGATAGAATATAAAGTGGAAAAAACACTATCAATTTAATCTTTAAGGATATAGTTTTAAAAAATATTAAATCTAGCCCCAAGACAAAACACCAGTGGGGTTCATTTTCTAAAACTGGTTTTCTTTCATGTTTTGTTTTCCTGTCAAGTTACTCGAATCTAAATAATTGAAAACTAATTAATAAAACTAATTTAATATATGGTAAACAAAATAGTAACTATATATGTAAATAAATAAAAAAACCGAGGAGATCCAAATCCTTATAAAACTAAATGCATGGAAAAAAAAAGTTTAAATTACGCAAAAGAATCTTATTAATTAGCTACTCGATCCATCTCATAACAGGAAAAATCTACGGTTACAAGAGAAACTGGAATGATATGGTGAAGTAAAATACTAAATTACCCGTACACATGAGAACTTGAAAAAGAAAACAAAAACATATTGAAATCAGGCGATCATCAACGGTGTTCACGGTTGCTCCGCCATTCAAAGCGAGCACTGGTTGCAAAGCTTGCAATTGCAGTGATCTGCAGCCACCAATGTCAAGAACGTTGGTTTGAATTAAAAATAGAAATAGGACTAGCACATATATTTTTTTTATTAATGCAGGTGTTCAGATAAACTTATACGCATCTCGACCAATCTCATGAGCCCTGAAGCTATTAACCATGTAAGTCTTCAGTAATTATCATATTAGCAACTATAAGGTTCAAACTTAAAATTACAAAGGAAATAATTTTTTTAGTCTCAAACTCTTACTAATAGTCAAGGAGGGTTGGATCAGCCTGAATTTTTCTTTTTTTGATAATCAGGGTGTCTCGAGCAGCTTAAACACACCACAATTAATTTTTGGATCCGCTAAATACTCTGCAAGTTTAATAAACAGATAAGACACCGCGGTGATAACAAATATACATAAAGAGAATCGAATTCAAACACAAAAGAAGTGAACAGATCCGTGTCCCCGCTAAGCCACAACCAGCCTGAAAATTAAAATGGTGGGTGATGGTTGATTTGCGCATGTTGAAATTGCGTTTGGAGCAAGGGATCGAAAAAGAAAATCAGCAGCAAGGGAGGGGAGATCAGAAACAATTTCATAATTATCATGATTGCACGAGGGGAGTTGACATGTCAAGATTGTGAACTGAGCTAGTTAAGAGTTGGTTGGGATTGTTAGTTGGAAACTAGAAAGGCGGTTAGAGAGGGTAGGTAGCTAGAATCATTGCATGGTAAACTTATACTCTAGGCAATGACAGTGGATTAATTTGGTAGTTTTTACATTGTTATTGGCTATACTTTATGCCAAGATAAAAGCGGGGTCCATTATTTATGATGTTCAATTTTTATTGGTATTTAATCCCTTTGACACGTGCTTTTTAAAATAAAACACTACTATAATTTAAATAAATTATAAATGAATAAGAAATTTATCTCATGTAATTCTCAGTCTGTTAAGATAATAGAGTTATTTTATTTTATTTTATTATTTATTAAGGGTATAATAGTATGTTAAGAGAAAAATCTTTTTTGTTTTGACACTACATTTTAAAAGTATTTTTTTAAATAAAAACAAATTATTATATTTTGCTTCAAAATAATTATTTTTAATGTTTTAAAATCATTTTGATATATAGGTATTAAATTTATAAAATAAAAAAAATATTATTTTAATATATTCTTAAATAAAAAAAATATTTTAAAAAATAAATCGAAAAACAGAGAAATAAACAACGGGGTCGGAGATGAACCGTTCATTAGAACTTAGAAATGAATACAGCAACATTCGTCTTTTATTTACTTGGGCCTGGAAATATGGGCTCCATGATCAGCCAGCTTTGTGGACCAGGCCTGCTTCTTTGCCCGTTTTGTATTTCCATTTTTACGAACTGGCATCGCGTGTTCTTTTATTTTCATTTTCCTTTTTTTTTTCCTATTCTTTCCCCATTTTCGGTGATAATAAAATCATATAAAAAATTAATGCACGTGTCACTGGCATTAAATTATGTATAAATAATCGTGAAGAGCAAAAAAATAGGAGCTGACAGCTAACACCTACACAAAAATAAAAAATACTGCCACTAATTTTCATTTGTATTCATTTTTAGTTTATACAATTCTCATGTTTATGTCATTTTTTTAGTATTGCTAGCAAATTTTATATATAAAATTTTTTAATCACATATTCAAAATATGGCTTGTATTATAAAATATACAGTGATATATTGGATATTATTTTTTTTTATAAAAATATTAACCAATTAAATATATATTACTAAATTTATTCATAATGAATTCTTGAAATATGAAATTGAAAAACAAATATTAAGTTAATAAAGGATAAAAAAAAAATCTACCGTGGTCAACTAGTATTAACTCATCATACTCAGAACTCCAAGTTCTGAGATTGGAAAAACTTTATAGAAAAAAAATAAAAAAATAAAATTATAAGATTGATTTTCAATCAATCCAATTTTGAAGAATAATTTTTATAAAAAAAAACAACTTAAGACAACCAAAGCTATCAAGATGAAAATTAAATCAATTGTTAACAAAATAAAAAAATAACTCAGGTGAACTCAAACTAACATAAACCCATGGTTTGAGTCATAAACCAAATTAATTTTGTAAAAAGCAAAAAAAATCACGAAGCTCTAATCTTGACAAATTCAATATTGAATGCTATAATTGAGTGGGAAAAAAATTAAATCCATAATAGATCCATGCAAAACAATTTTTTTCTTAAAGCCTAATTTCCAAATGACTGAATACTAAATGATAAAATTAAATAAAAAAAGAGTTGTCAAGGTGAAATAAAAAAAAATCAATTAAAAATTGAGAAAAAATTAATTTCTCTAGATCCGAATTAATTTACTAAATTCACAATCCAGGTGGTAATAACATGTGAAATATAAACTAAGAAAAATTATGAAGTCTAGTTAAAATTTGTTTCAAACAAAATAAAAAAAATAAACTAGAATCAATAAGTCAAACCCACGACATAATTTATGAGATCAAGATAACCCTATAAAAATAAAAAAAAATATATGAAACTCAATTTTCAACTAAACCAGTGGTGAATAATAGATTTGAAGAAAAAAAACAATTAAAAAATAGTCCAAAAAATAACCCTATTCAACTCAAGATAACCTTTTAAACCCCGACACCTAGATCATGAGATAATGATAAATTCATATAAAAAACAATCGCGAACACACTTTTAACAAATCTAATTTCGAAGATTGAAATCCATAGAAAAAAACCACAATACTATAACATAATCTAATATAAAAAGCTCAATTTTCAACGTCTAACTGAATATGAAGATGGTAGGTCTAATAACTCGCTAAACTTATATAATTATGGTCTTAGTGCTTGACTAACCTTAAAGAATTATTATCATGTCTTTGATTATTCTATTAAAAAAAAATCCAGGTAAATAATTTTTTTTGGTAGACTAGAAAGATGCTAAATCAAACAAATAAAGGAAAAATACAAGGAATCATTAATTTCATTAGTTGCAGCTACGTCCCAAACTTTTCAAACCCAGATTCCACGATTGGAAACAATATTTCTCCACTAATAGGATGCATGGGAGCCACATCCCTTCATTCATTTTGCTGCCACCCAAACTTGCTCGGCTGTATTTAGCAACATAACAGTTGGACCTCGTAATGTTACTATCAAATTGCTGTTCAAAAACCATCCACTGAAGAATCCATCTTTTTTCTCGGGAAACAAACAGAGAAGGTGTCGAGAGTATGCAAGTTGGCGGTGTGTGAAGCCAATTAACTTCCACGATGAAGAGGATGTTTCCATAATGATAATGTTTTAGCTTTGAGATCATACAAAGGAGTCACGCGTCTTCTGTGATTTTCCATCTAGAATCGAATCCCTTTCAAATTCAAACGAGCCCACCATTGATGAATAATACTGCGGTTGTTGGCCCTACCCAAACCCTAGCTAATTAGTAGCACCGCCGCGCTTACAGGCAATGCATGCAGCTCACTTAATTGTCCCATGAATGAATAAATATACAGTTAATTACCTTACTTTTCGACTTAGTTGCAGTGTATATTCCGAAATCGAAACATTTCATTCCAATAAAAAAACTAGAATAGCGACCGAAACGGTATTGATAACTTTACTATATACATTCAATAGATGCATTGTAAGCAAATAAGTCCCGTCCCATGCAGATTAAACATTATGTGCCCCACATATATTTCTCCTGCCGTATATATATACCTATCTTGTGGGGTTCTCATTATTTATCCATCTTAAATTTGCATTAATGGCCACCAAAGGATGGTGTGTGTGTGTGTGTCTATATATATATATATATATAGCAACCACTCCAGCAATAATTTCCATGATACGATCGACCATAATAATGTGTAATGGAAGCTGCCTTTAGTTGTTGATTCATGGGTTATTTTTTTTTTATTTACGGTATAATTATCATGGTGACTAAGATTTTTCGGAGCTACAAAGAGAATGAGCTCAACACTTAGTTAAGTTTAGAGAAGGTAGGTATAGCAGCTCATCGGTTATTATGTGTCTAATCTCAGTGCTTGGCTAAGACCACTAGCGGTGGGTCTATTAGCTTGCTAGACCCACTAAAACTTGAATTTTATTTTGGTATAAACCATGTGGTGTCCTAGACATTGACCCAGACCAATCCATGTTCGCACCGGGTGGGCTCGAAGGGGTGAAAGTGCTCCCCAAATAGCCGGCTCCATATAAGAGGAGGGGTTGAACCCCTAACCTCTCTTAAGGGACGAGAGCGCTCTCACCACTCGCGTCAGGATCCCTTTGGTACTAAAACTTGAACTTAGCACTTGAGTTCATTGCTTGATAGAACTTAAAGATGACGGGTCCAACAACTTGCTAGATTTATATATCTTTAGGCTTAATGTTTGGCCGAGTTTGAAAATACCGAGTTACCCTACCTTTGCTTCTCATGTTTAGATAAAGACAAAATATATTAATTAATCAATGTATCTTCCTTTCATTATCTCTTTTTGTTTTTTATCAAACTGTTTTTTCATGTTTGTGTGTAATATATGTAGCTACCTCTTTAATTTAGGGTAACCGTACCAACCCTAAAATAAATTTCCATCTACCTTTTTGCTTTCCATATGAATATATATGTAAATCAGAGTGGAATGTTATGATAGTTTTTTTTAGCTAATTAAATCATTAAAATTATTAAGAATTCTTAGTTGCATCCAGCAGTAAGCCAATCACGCAGTCTTCCCATTCACGTTGGAAGATTCCTCAGGGAGCTTTATAAACTTTGTTAAAAAAACAAAATTCTTTATTTTTTAATTAGTAGAATCCAAAGCTTAATTAGATAATATATATTAAAATCCTGATGAATATTCAATAACTATGGCAACTTGACAAGTAATATATGGTACTGTTGTTTAATTTCCCAATGGCGATCACGGGCTTCAACTCTCACATTTCTTAAACTTCCTAATTTTAGAACTTATAAACTTAATTTTCGACATGAAGACTGCTTCTCCTTTGATTAATTTGATGCTCAATTTCTTAATTGGATCATCTTCTTGATTACCTTCTGCCTCCACCATTAATTACAGGTCTCTTTTCTAGGTGTTTTAATCTTCCCTTTCCCTTAAATTATGATAAATGTTTCCATTACTTATGATGGTCACTAGACTATAGTAGCATGAAGTACTGCGTTGATGGAAGATAGGGTAATAACCAATGTTTAAGAATGTGATTAAGATTGTTTTTAAAAATATTTTTTATTTAAAAATATATTAAAATGATATATTTTTCAATATTTTTCAAGTCACGAACAGCTAGCAGCTACCATTTCAAGTCACGAACGAGTTCAGAATATAAACAAAGAAAGACAACTTTCAATAATTTTAATATTTATTTGCTATCACCTACAATTAAATTTATTAAAAAACATTCATTTTCAATCCAAATGTATTTTTGTCCGTATTATCAAAACACACAATTAATCTCCACCACCTTCTCCGCGTCTGATCACTGTTTACACAAACATTAATTAGTCTATGCCTCCACCCGTGACAATGTGCCCAACTCCGTCGCAGTTTCCTCGGCGAAGAGAGCCGCCACAAATCCATTGCGGATTTATATTTATTCAGTAGCTGTTTTTATTTATTTATTATTATTATTATTATTATTATCATGGTGGTTATTTTTTAAAATATCTTTTATTTAAAAAATATTAAAATAATAATTTTTAATATTATTTCTGGTGTTACGTGGAAAGATCCGAACTGGCAAGCGACGCCACAAAACAACGAAGAATGGCAGACTTTATTCTCCCATACCATACGCCGTTGGCAGGCACTACCAATTTTCTCCGATCATGACCAAACGGGCCTATTTCATGTTAGATAATAATATAAATTATATTATACGAATTTACTTATAAGTTTAAGTTTTTAGATGAGATGATTTTTTAACATAGTATCAGAGCCTTGTTGATCCGGCAGTCACGAGTTCAAATCTCACCACCTCCATTCTATTTGATAAAAACCAAGCATAAGGTGATGTGGGTCTGTGCAAGTTTCAAGCCCAAATGACTTTCATTTGAGGGTGTGTGTTAGAGAATAATATAAATCATATTATGGGGCCTTACTTACAAGCTTAAACTTTTAGGTGAGATGGTTCCTTAACATCCCCACCCCCTCCCCTGTACAAGATCATTGTTTATGATTTTCTTTTGTTTAGGTGTTTCTAAATTTTTTATTTTTATTTTTATTTTTTAGATTATTTTTATTGTTGATACAAAAATGATTTAAAAAAAATCATTTTTAGACATTGTGTTTGGTCTCCAGTTTACATTCTGTTTGTTTACATTCTTGATACATTTTAAAATATTTTAAAAATATTCGATTTTTTTTATTTTTTACATTAAATTATCTGTTTGTGTTTTTTTGATCATTTATATCAAAAATTAAATATCATTTAAATGTATTTTTAAATAAAAAAATATATTCAAAATCAACTCAAACCATACTTCCAAATACCATTTAATAGCAATCGTATTATTAATTTTCGTGTATTAAAATTGAATTTAATTAATCTATGATTCAGTTAATGCATAAACTGATGAAACTGGATGCTAAGAGCCAGAGAATAAAAACAATCCCAAATACTAAAAAAAAAGAGCTTCTAGCTTGGATCAAGTGCAGAGCTGGCTCCAGCTCTCGGGTCCTTAGCTCCACCAGTTAATGCTCACGCGTCCCCCACCTTCCCTGTACTCATCTCCTTCTTCTCTCCCACAGCTCCTCTCTCTTATATATATAGCTCACCACTCCCACCATTCACATCAAACACATCTTTCCTTTGTCTTTTCCTTTTCCTCTTCCCTTCTCTCTCGATACAAAGAGAACAAAAATGGGTATGTTTTGTAATGGATTCTCGTTGTTTGTGGTAGTGTGTTCTATGGCGGTGGCTGCTTCAGGCAGCTTCTACCAGGATTTTGACTTAACATGGGGTGACCGGCGTGCAAAGATATTCAACGGAGGCCAGCTTCTGTCTTTGTCTCTGGACAAGGTTTCCGGGTCTGGATTTCAGTCCAAGAAGGAGTACTTGTTCGGGAGGATTGATATGCAGCTCAAACTTGTCGCCGGCAACTCTGCTGGCACTGTAACAGCCTATTACGTAAGTATATATATATATGATGATGATGATTACGTGTGTATATATATATATATATGTATGTATATGTATGTATGTATAGTCACTTTCAAACTAGAATGAATTTGAAAGCAGCTCCATATAAAGTAGAGTTAATTGGCCCTAGCTGAAAGTTCACGAGCATGATTACTACTCAGCCCTGCTCTTGAAACTTTTCTTAATTTTAGGAAACAACACACCGTTTAACAAAACCAAAATGATTTTGCAACTGTTGCCTGAGTATCCACAACTGTGTTCATTGTTTCAAAGTCTAATGAATGAGCACTGCGTTTTTTGTTTTTTCATCCAGTTGTCTTCTCAAGGACCAGCACATGACGAGATCGACTTCGAGTTCCTGGGAAACCTCAGTGGCGACCCTTATATTTTGCACACTAACGTGTTCACTCAGGGGAAGGGAAACAGAGAGCAGCAGTTCTATCTCTGGTTCGACCCCACAAGAAACTTCCACACTTACTCCATCATCTGGAAACCTCAGCACATCATGTAAGTAAATCTCGTACTGATTCTAATATTCTCTGCTTTGAAAACCTGGCTACTGTTTCTAACACAGAACGTGTTTCCCACCATCTTTTTTCAGCTTCCTGGTGGACAATATTCCCATCAGGGTGTTCAAAAAATGCTGAATCAATCGGAGTTCCATTTCCCAAGAGCCAACCCATGAGGATTTACTCTAGCCTCTGGAATGCTGATGACTGGGCCACGAGAGGTGGACTGGTCAAAACTGACTGGACCAAGGCACCCTTCACCGCATACTACAGAAACTTCAGAGCCAGTGCCTGCACCTGGTCGTACGGTGCTTCTTCTTGTGGCTCCCATTCTTCCAGCGCTTTCTCTGATGGTGCATGGACAACCAGTGAGCTTGATGCTCCAGGTAGAAGAAGACTCAGATGGGTTCAGAAATATTTCATGATTTACAACTACTGCACTGACCTAAAACGCTTCCCTCAGGGCCCCCCTCCCGAGTGCAAATAGATTCATGGAAGAACCCTTTCTTGAAATTCATGATCTTGAACTTTGAAGTCCCATGGATGAAGATTCTTTGCTCACACCCCTGTACTACAAGTTACACTTAGCTTGGTATTCAGGGGCAGCCAAAATAAAATCATATTCTTTTGTTTCTTGTTTATTTAGTACTTCCTTTTGTCAGGTTGTTGCTGGTTGTAAATCCTAAGTTCTCCAGATAATAAAGTATCTTGTTTGAGTTTAGTTTTTCTAAATCAGTGGCTATTCATGAAGGATTATTATAATTATCAGTACTGTAATCTTTTTTTAACTTCAGTTCATCTGAGACTATTAATTGCTGGTGAAAGTAAAGGATTCAGTCGTGCAGTCCAATTTTAATCCATTTGAATAATGTTCTTGGGTGTCATGTAAATTGCAAACAGGGCAACGAAGAACTAGTCGAACTGTTGAGGGGAAGAAAGAAGATGAGGTTAGAGTCAGACAGCCCAGTTCAATCCTTCCAAGCTTGAACTGTTATAAATTTTTTTTATTAAATTTTTAAAAAATTAGTGAAACACACAAGACTGTTAATGAATCCATCATTGCATTTTGGAGTTAAAAATCAAAGTTCGCGTATTATAATAAGCAAAGATGCTTGACAATTGTTTTTATCACTAAGTCACTTGATTTGTCCAGACAACATTCAACATGGTTTAAAATAAAAACCTAGCCTAAATTAGGTTTTGGTTGAGCTGAAGACAGAATTTGATAACTACGATTTTAATAGTTTGATTTGGAAGATGATTGTCTGGTGTGACAAATAATACTGATAAGAAAAACATAATTTTTTTTTCAGAACAGGAGGTTGCTGAACCAGAAGAGAAAACGATAGAAGAAATCATTTCCTGTTCCGGGAAAAACATCTCTGTTAAGAGCACCTAGAATTACATACATATATATATATATATATATACACGCGCCTCTCCAACGCTATCTTATTTCATTGATAAGAGCACCTCTACAAAAATTGATTTTATTAATAAATTTATTAAACACAACCGAGTAAATAACTCATACAATATTAAATATTTTGATTTATATTTATCTTTCGATTTTTTAATTTTTTTTTTGTTATGGTTAACAATTTTTATTTATTTATATAAATGACTATCGTTTATCTGATTACATACTTGCATGAGCTTTCTAATTTATTATTTGAATTTATTTAGAAAATAACTTCTATAGCCAGGATTTTTTTTCAAAAAAATAAATTTACGATGATTTATGAGAGCACGGGTAAAATAGCTAATGTTTTCTACACTATGTATTTATACTAACACAGCTCTGCTTATTAAGATGGCGGCTACTTACTTCCTAACCGACTCTAACCAGCTCTTAACAAGAGCAGGATCAACTAATTATTACACATATATAAATTATTATTTATCTAAAACTGTTGCCGCTGCCACCATCCCTGCCGATCAGCTGCTCCGCCGCCGCCGCCATTGCTATTGTTCCTGCTAAGCTGCTATTACGTAACACACTTGTCTATGCTGTCCTATAAACCATCGATTAATTATTTCTAGTTCCTGCTAAGCTGCTATTCTTTTACTACGTTGTTTTCATCTCGGTTTTTTTAATGGCATGGAACGTTCTGTCCGTTCTAACCGGAACAGTATTGACAACCCTGCTTCAGATACTTATGCTACGGCACTTCAGTTGCTTCAAGGCCATTGATTCCATCTGCTTTCTTGGATGGAAAAGATCCTTCTGAAAAAACCCGTGGCTCTCATCTTAACATAACTAGAAAGTGTAAGCTCTTTCTCCTATCTAACATAACTAGTCTTCTTTCTTGCCACAACGTAAAAGGAAAAGGTAATCTGTCACTTCACAACAACATTCGTAAATGCTATAGATAAAAAGAATCATCCAATACAAAATCCAACTTTCAGACCAATCTTTTTGTGTTTGATGTGAGTTGGCGAAGCTGGAGGCAAATATACCAAAATTACAACAGGATGCAGAAAATACATGTGAATCATGAGCCTAAATACATCCATAAACAGAAAAAATATCAGCTTCTGTTCAATAAATTAACAGCTCATTATCCCGCCAATAGCTCCAATTGAGGAGTTAATAATTCTCCACCTAGAGGAGTCTCAGATGTGCAGTATCATTCAAGCGTTTAATCTGCCAACCTGTTTTAGATGAATACTGTAACACTGTCACCGAAGAATCTTCTATGCATATCTTACGCATCATTACTGGGCTGCACCCTAGGATGCCTGTGAGTAGACACTTGATAGGAATTGAATGCGTGAAAACGCCAACACATGAAGATACTGGGGAGGATGAGTTCCTGATATTCAAATCATGGATCCCATGTTGGTGGCTGGCTTCCCTTGGTGAGATCTCATCCTCACCCTCGTGATTGCCAGTAGTAGTCACAAATTGTAGCCTGCTCTTACCCGACTTTTTCCTTGCGAGGCACTGCCGGTGCCTATGAAGCATATGTTGCATATCCCAGTTTGAAGGTGGTGGCAGAGAAGGCCCATCTCTGTCATGAGAAAACCCGTGGCTCTCATTTTGATGGCGCAACAAGAAATCTGATCTCAACTTTTCAGGCAGTCCTAGGACTGTCCTGTTTAGGAACTGAACCATCCTAAATTCCACCTGCCTAAGTGATTCTCCAGATGGTGCACAAAAGTCGGGCTGAAAATTTTCAAGCAGGTTCTGAACTTCAGGTGTATATATATCTGAACGGGAGCAACCCTCCCAATGCCCCATGCTCAAATCCATGAGTGCATCCGATGATTGTATTTGTTCCTTGGAAAAATTCATTTCCTGCAAGATTTTTATATATGGACAATTCACTTCACTGTATAGCACAAGATGTAGGAAAATATTCCAAGTAATATCAAAGCATCTTGAATCTATCACAACCAGATGATGAAGGGGTATAGAATCATTGATCACAAACAGACAAATACAGTCAATAACAAAAAAATCTATCATTTTCATATTCCAATATCATAAATAGAAAGTTAGCAATTTGAGCACCTCACGAAAAGATGCAAATGAAAAATTTCTAGTATTTTCGAAGCTGATGTACCTCAAAATAATATTATACTAATGAGATAAATTTTCAAAATCATAAGTGAACAAACACAATCAATGACCAAAACATTTTTTATTCTGCAGAAAACACCATGCAATCCGGTCATGACTAGAAAGCTACATGTGTCTGGCTTCCAACGCTTCAAACACTCTGCGAATTGGAGTTTCCTAGAGGGAGTGATGACAACTTCTTTACACTCACGTGTGCAGGCTTTCAGGAAATCCTCAATCTCTTCCTAGAATTAATTTTCACTAGCATATTTCTGTTTACTCCAATGAAATCACATCTAGCAGCCTTGGTAGAAAATCTTCCACCTTGAAGATTAATCACCTACTAGCAGCTACCTAATTTGAATTTCGTGTCTAGGTGTAGAAATGTAGGTTTCGTTATTTTCATTAATTCATAGGGAGTTGAAGTTAAGTAAAAACAAATTGAGCTTGTAAATTGATTTTGTAAAACTCTTTGGACGATTCCATTGAGTTGTGAGCTATCCCAAACTCTAATTTCTAAGGTGCAGGATTTCTCTATCGTTGGACTTCCTGAATATAACCCTTGTTTAAGTAATGGATTTCTGTCTCTCTAAAAAGGTGGAACATCATCCTTCCTTTCATTTAACCATCCCCCAAACTAATCAAAATCTTGTTGGAATCACTCCACCCCCACCCCCACCCAAAAAGAGAGAGAAAAGCAGCATTGAATATTGAATTGTTCAATTCATTCTACTTTTTGCAGTATCAAAATACCTTAGTAGTTTCATCACCTATCAAAAACCTTAAATCACAACCATTAAGTGCCTCTCTTTCTCTATCAATGACAGATTCCTCTTGGAATCAGGTCTGCCTGAATCCCTCACGCAAAATACATGTAACACTAACCCTTCTTTTCTCAAGTGTATCGCCATCATTGATCCTCAAATTACACACATTTCACTATAATCCTGAGAAGTATTCCGCAAAAATTGAAAGGAATTTGATTGACATATGATCACATGCAAGAATAAGCAATCGATTAGGCAGCTTTCAATGGCTATTAACTAGATGGCATGCAATTTTTTGTTAACAGGATACAATGTCACCAATACCATTTACCCTTTCTTTGTCGTTAAGTACAATATACAGACATCGTGCATTAGCTCTTCGCAAGTCAGTTTTGGATAGCTTGAAATGTATGGATAAGTGCGGTAAATGCAGGGATAAAAGTCACTATGCAAGCAAATATCATTAAAAGAGGCTTCCATCCTCAACAGCAGATTGCCTACTGCAATCACATTTTTTTTTTTAATCTTAGAGAAAATAGAAACTTAAACATTTACCTGACAAACGGAGACAGCCATTGATCTAGCACGATTCAGGGGCGACGAGTGAACGGAATGGAAGCTGACCCCTTGAGAGTTGAAGAATACAGCAAGAGCCCTAGCTTGTCGCTGCCCATTGGGAGTCAGAGCAGCCAGGTGGCACCTCCCACCGACTAAATCAGGCCTCAAATTGAGCTCGCACTCTCCATGACTGATCAAAAACACCTCCAAAACGCCAACCTCGTCATCGAAGGGGGAGAAAATGGGCAATGGCGGGGGCGGGGGAGGGGGCGGCACGAGGACATTGTAAGGGTCCCACACCTTGATAGAAGGCCCGAGCCTAGGGGTACCTAGAGATGATAGCTGAGGGAGAGAGGCGATGCTGATGCGTAACAGGGTAGCATCTCTGGCTCCTGTTGTAGAACCTTCTTGACTAAATTATTGTTGCTGTCAATAGTTTCTCTCGCGTTAGGCTGTTCCAGCTCTCCGTCGTCGTTTTTATCTTCTTCTTCGCTATCTTCTCCGTCGTCTTGAGCTGCTTGCGCGGACTGGGTGGAGCCCATGATTGTATATGTGTGTGCGTGTTTGTGTGAATGTATGTTTGTATGATTCAGCTCAATTCAATGGTGAATTGGATTTGTAAATGCAGTATTACAAGAATATGTTTTCGATGAATTAGTGGTATATAGAATTGTAAGAGAGACAGAAACAGAGATGGACGATGATCTGCTTATGTTTATGTTCTGTAAGAAGATATGAAAGGAAGAAGGAAGTTTTGGGAAGCAGACTCAGTGGGTTAGTGGTAGTCGTGCTAGATGACGATCTGGTGGGAATGTGTCCTGTCCTTTCTTGTGTTTTTTTATTGGACTTCCAGGCCTGTTCATGGGCCCGGAATGATTTGTTTCTCATATGATCCATTCTCAGTACTTAAACTTCACAGCTCTATGCAGTTTAGGAATCCGTACGAGGCCTTAGTTGGTTTGGGCTTTACAGGGCCTGGTCTCAAAACCGAAGGCAGTGACGCAGTGGCCCACCACCTTTAAAAGTATGAGTGAAGTATATAACTTATTTTGTCTCTGTTCGAGAGTGTAGTTAATATTGTTTTTAAAAGTATTTTTTATTTATAAATATATTAAAATGATGTTTTATTTATTTTTTAAAAATCATTCTTGTTATTGGCACATGAAAATGATTTAAAAATACCACAAAATTAATTTAAAAAAAACATTTTTTTTCCAAAAATACTCTTGAAATGCAGTGCCAAAAGGGCCTTTGAATATACCTTGGGATCAAGTTGTAAATAATATGAGTTTTAGTCATGCTATTTGTGCGTGGACTTGTGGTATGATATGTTTTATGACAAGAGGAGTGATTCATGTGTAAGTAATTGAAAGAAAGCGTGAATACTTATTGGAATAAGATTATAGTTTTATGATATATCTGTTATCGTTTGATCGGTATACTGTATGGTCATGATAAAAAAAACAATATTTTTTATATAAGTTAATTTAATGATATCGAGTTTAAAAATCACTTGCACAGCTATTACACGAATATTTCTGCCAGTATAATTAATATTTCAATATAAAATTCTCTTGCCAGACAGGTCAATGCTGCACTATTCATGTGTTTATATGGTAACGATCACTTTCATTTCTAACGAAGGACACCATGTATACTTATTCAAATCAAATTTATCCACCCTCGTACCATATAATAAAAGTGTTATAAAATTCAGGATCTTGCCGGTCACTCAGCACACTAATATGCAAAGCAACTTATATGGTCATTGCCAATACCAATTACAAAAGAGTACTTATAATAACGATTAAGACAATTAAATTATTAATTATCAACAACGTACTTATAATTACCGGTAGCGTGAGGCTACTTTAATGATTAATGACCGGCAACATGGAATAATAATATATAACTAAGAGACAGTAAACAGTCCAGCTCGTAGGATCATCGAGTTGTCTGGTGGTTGTCTCCACCATCTCAGTAAGATGACAACCTCGTAATTTCTCTAACCACCCAATTATTTGTAATAATGATCGCGATTTAACACTAGTATAATCCCCTGTGCTTCTTTACAGGGGTCTGTTTATTTATTTATTATGGATCTTAAAATTAATAATTATATAAATTTTTAATAATTATAGAATTCGAATTAAAAAAAAAAAACTCTCTAGGCTTAGTGGATGGTTTGTTTTGACTTTTTTTTAGGTTAGGTGTGAGCTTAAGGATTGAAGACAGCTTTAAAGTTTAAACCCGTTGACGCACGAGGGGACCTACCACCACAAAGCTGTGATCCTGGTTTCCTTCTTAATTTTCTGGATCGTGTTGTTTGTTGCCTCTGACTTTTTGTATTTTATCCTTGTTTTTTTGGAGGTCTATAGGGGTGTTTGGAAGGTTTTTTTTTCTTTATATATATATATATATATATATATATATATATATAATTTATTTTTTATTTTATTATTTACTTTAAATTAATTTTTTTGGTATTTTTAGATGATTTTCATGTGCTGATGTCAAAAATAATTTAAAAAAACAAAAAAAAAATATTTTAATGTATTTTTAAATACAAAATACTTTTAAAAGAACCCACAACCACATAAAAAATCTCGTATACAATTTATATAAAAAATATCAGTTTTGTTTATTGTCGCAGTTATGTCCCATGCAAAATACTTGAAACTTAGGGTTTGTTTGAGAGGGCGGTTGCGGTTGTTTTTAAAAATGTTTTTCATTTATAAATACATCAAAATGATATATTTTTTTAATTTTTTAAAAATTATTTTTGACATCAACACATTAAAATGATCTAAAAACACCATTTTTTTTTATTTAAAATGAAAAAAAAATCAAAATTTCATGAAACGCCAGTTGAAATGCCGTCCCAAACAGGCACTTAGTATATTGAGATGTTTATTACCTAGTTAGCTAATATATATAATTAATACACTATAAATGTTTGATATTCATACCTATAAATTAATATAAAACTATTATATATAAATGCATAACATGCCCTACACGCACAAAAAAAGGAGTTAATTTTATAATAAATATATAAAAATTAAGAAAGACCCTTGAAAATTAAAGATGGTCAATTAAAAAATAAATAAAAATCGAGCGTGGAGCTCCTCCTAGGGCAGGGGCTACAGGGGGTAGTCTTTTAAAAAGTTCACTACTTTCACAATAAAATTGATCTCGAGGATAATAAATAAATATGATCGAAATATATGGTCGGTCCAGCAATCAAGCTTGCGTGAGAATCCAAATCTTGTAGACGATACTGTCCTTGACATATTATAATTTTTGTCTACGCACGTTCATTTCTACCGCGCTACAGCTGGCTTGAAAATGCATTTCGCCTGCAATCAGTTTAGTTATAATGTTATATAGCTAGCAGCGAATGGTCTCCCTTTCCCTACACCCCTATCCCATCCCTGAGCTTCAACATTCTGTGCAATTTGACCCTTAACAATGGTGTTAATAATGAAATCGATGGGTTTTTTTTTAAGTGGAGGAGTGTTATGTAATATATGTTAAGAAGTGTGGTTAATGAGTCTAATAAGTTAAAAAATATGAGGTTTTGATATACTTTTTTTTGTTCAGGAGATGTTTGAAAGTGTAATAACGATTGCTTTTCAGACTTGTTTGGAAGTGTGATTGAGTTGTTTTTCAAAGTGTTTTTTGTTTAAAAATACATTAAAATGATATATTATATTATTTTTTTAAAAATATTTTTTACACCAGAACATCAAACTGATTTAAAAACACCAATAATTTTTAATTTAAAGCATAAAATAATATTTTATTCAAAAGCGCTTTTGAAATATAGTATCAAACACTCACCAAGTTGTTTTTTATTCGGAATTACATCAAAACAACATTATTTTCTTTAAAAAAATCATTTTTGACATCACATATCAAAATGACCTGAAATATTATAAAAATAAAACATTTTATTAGAAGCAAAGAAAAAAATCATTTTTTTAAACACAAAAATACAAAGGCTTCTAGTCATTTTTTTCCTGGATCCGAGAAAACTCCACCCCCTTCTAGGAACTCTTTGCGGCCCCGGGTTAAACGAGTAAAACTCTGGCTCTCTTAGACTCTTATAAAATGAACATATTCTGACTCAAACTCGAGATCTACAATGCAGATCTCAAACTCTTTGTGCCCACTTAACGCCTTTTAGGAACACTTCTAGACTTCTAGTCATGTTATTAAGGAGTTTTCGATATAAAATGTTAAATCTTGATGGTTGGAGCACTGGTTTGTGGGTCTGTGTACACGCCAGGGATGCGTTTGTAGTTATCCATATATAGTTTCCTTTTCCTTACGCGTAATGATGCAAGTATGCAACCAACACGAAATTAACACAGAGGAGTAATAACTTCCATCGGAGAATCATTAAATAGGACAGTTCACTGGAGCCCCAAGCCATTTTCATGCTCTCTCTCTCCTCTTCTCTCTGCATGGAAATGTGTGTCTGATATAGCCGCAATCACTTTTCATCCGCTCCCTTCTCCCACTCAAGAACTCCTCAACCTTTCGATCGATCAGTAGATCCAACAGGGTCTTCTTCTTCTTCTTCTTCCCCGAGTCTTTGCTGCAGACATGATCAGGTCATATTTAGCCAGGTATCTGCAATTTAAACCTGAGCCTGTGCTTCTCAGTTCTAACACTTTAGTGTCCAGCATGCCATTTTATTTCTAATTATCTTTTCCCCCCCCGCATGTTATATAATCATGGAAAACTATATAGAGGGCTCAAGTTTATTGCTGATGATGCGTTGCGTAGGCCAGGAAGAAGTTATTCCACTGATAGTGCTGGAAGGTAAGCTCGTCATCAACTTCCCAAGCTATTTATATAATTCACATATGATAACGTATTGATAAATGTTTTCTTGATTCATACCATGTTATTTAATTTGGATATATAGTCTATGTTGAAGAAAAATAAAACTTCTCAGAACTTTCAAACAACACAATCAGACCAGGTTCTCTTTTCCTGAGAAGTTCTTAGAAATTCTTGGTTCTCTTTTCCTGAGAAGTTTTTAGAAATTTTTGGTTGAATCACCCCCAGAATTCAGGCTCTACCAGGTTCTCTTTT
Organism: Salix viminalis; assembly: GCA_029228465.1. Taxonomy (NCBI): domain Eukaryota; kingdom Viridiplantae; phylum Streptophyta; class Magnoliopsida; order Malpighiales; family Salicaceae; genus Salix; species Salix viminalis. Next base: position 3,421,104 of record CM055439.1, read on the forward strand.
CCTGATAATTAAGTTCTTAGAAATTTCTGGTTGAATCACCCCCAGAATTCAGGCTCGACCAGGTTCTCTTTTCCTGATAAGTTCTTAGAAATTTTTGGTTGAATCACCCCCAGAATTCAGGCTCGATCATCTGCTGCTTAAACTTGCCTGTGTCAGTAAATCTTTTCTCACCATATATATGACTAATGTTAATCTCATAGAAAATTCTTTTCTGAGTTCACTTTGTTAAAAGTCTTGTGTATACGTTCAATGGGAATCTCAATAAGTGGATCTTGTTAAGTAATCTCATAAATTTAAAGACAGAAATTTCTTGACAAGTGAATTTAGGAAGAATATTTGATAGAATCAAACTCATTTTAATTACCGATCGAGGAGTTGCTGCAGTGCTTAAAATAGATTATCTGTTTTTCAAAATCGCTCCCGGGAATCTCATGACAGTGAAATAAGAATTTCTCGAAAGGCTCTTGTAGTGAGATTAGCTTTGTCCCTGATTACTTGCTCTGATTTCTTAATTCACTTATGTGGATAGTGGATACTGATATACAGTTCTTAAACCCAGTTCTTCAAATAGTTTTTAACATCTTCGCAGTCATTCATGTCAAAAGTTCCATTTTGTCTTGGACAGGAAAAAAAACAATCACATGGGTCTGCAATTTAATTCCTAGATTTTATCTAAATTTGTTTCACGCATGACTATGTGTTTTTCTGGTTTTTGCAGTTTCCCTAGAATTTATTAATATTTTTTTTTTAAATCTCATCATAATTTCTCTCTCAATATATATACACAGATGCTTTATGGATCCTATATTTAAGGAACTTTTTTTACATTATATTTCAAAAATATTTTTGAAAATAAATGAAAATTTTAATTTTAATTTATTTTAAATTAAAATATTTAATGTTTTTATATCATTTTTATAAATTGATATAAAAAATAGTTTTAAAAAATAAAACAAATATTATTTTAATATATTTTTAAATAAAAAATACATTCAAAAACAACTTTAATCACGTTAACAAACAAACACTAAATTTAAGTAAGGACATGATAAATATATTAAAAATTATGGATATTTTATTCATGAGAGTACGTTGACTACTCTCACAAAATAGCATTTTCTACTGATTATAAGTTTCACACTCTATTTTTTTATTTTATTTTATCAAAATAATATATTTTTAAAATTTATTAACAATAGTACATTAAAAAACAAAAAATATAAAAAAATATTTTTTTTTCAGTCAACAATAGCTGGCAAAGCATCTACACCAATAGTCAACACTAATGTGTCATATGATTTGACATGAGCACAAAACAATAACATGTGAGGCGGTGCATCTCCTGGTATAACACCAAGCATAAGTATATTTTTAAGTCTCAAAAGAGTTATTAAAAAAAAAATATTTTTTATTTTAAATTATTATTATTATTTAAAGCTCTTTAGATTTGTTAATATTTGAAATAATTTTTTAAAAAATAAAAACAAATATTATTTCAGATATATAAAACAGTAGCAACTACAATATTATATCACGCATGAAATCCGGTAGGCTTTCCCCTCCCGTACCGGCAAGCTGAGCAGATTAATTTAGTAAAAGCAACATAGATGTGACTGCCGGCGTCCTCCATGGCAACAAGCGTTTGAAAAAGTAATGTTTGCACAGGAAATTGTCATAAGTTTCGCATCATTGCATGTCCTCATTTCCACATATCTAGCATTACAGTTGGACAATTTGGTTCAAATTATTTTTTTTGTAAAGATATATTAAAATTATTATTTTTATTTTTAAAAAAATAATTTTCATATCATCACATTGAAAATATCTAAAATTATATATTTTTTTTTAATTTTAAAGTAAAAAAAATAAAAAATTCAATTTTTTTTAAAATTGTCTTTAGAACAAAATGTCAAACACCACGTGACTCGTGCTGAAAACGTCTCGACCATCTTAATTAACAAGTTATTTAGAGGGTGATGATGGAGAAAATTAAGGTCCTACTATATTTAATTATTTTTTTTTTGAAAAAAAATAATTTTTTTTATTTTAAGTTAATTTTTTTTGGTATTTTTGAATATTTTCATGTGCTGATGACAAAAATAATTATTTTTAAAAATAAATTATTTTAATATATTTTTGAACGAAAATCACTTTAAAAAATAATACTCACCAAACTCCCAAAAAATTGCATTTGATCTGACCAGAAAAATGGATTTAGTTTTGAAGTGTAAGAACTAGTCTAAAATTGAATGAAAACCCATAATTGTAAAACCAAAACATAAAATACATACATACATACTATATCTATGATTGTCTGTCAAGACAAGAGATCGAGCAACAATGTTGGGTTCCAAAAAATCCAAACACAATCTTGTTGGAAGCGTAATATTGTTTATTGCACTCGTGTGTTTTCTTTATAAGCAGGCTAGAAGGCAAAGTGGCCCTCATAACCGGAGGTGCGAGCGGCATTGGCAAGACCACAGCCCGCGAGTTCATCAAGCACGGAGCACGAGTCATAATCGCCGACGTCGACTCACAAACTGGTCCACAAGCTGCCGACGAGCTGGGTCCTGCAGCCCACTTCGTCCACTGCGACGTGACGGCGGAGGCTCAGGTAGAAAACGCGGTGGCGATTGCAATGACAAGATACGGGAAACTTGACATCATGTACAACAATGCTGGTATAACCGGGCCATCCTTTCCACCGAGGATCGCCGACCTCGATCTGAACGAGTTCGACAAGGTCATGCAGATCAATGCCAGAGGCGTCGTGGCCGGAATCAAGCACGCAGCGCGAGCGATGATCCCTGCCGGCTCAGGGTGTATTCTCTGCACATCCAGTATCAGTGGACTCATGGGCGGGCTCGGCCCCCATTCCTACGCCGCTTCAAAATCTGCAATCCCTGGAATTGTCAAGTCCGCCGCGAGCGAGCTGTGCGGAGTTGGGGTTAGGATCAACTGCATTTCACCGGGTCCGGTCCCAACCCCGCTCTCCTTGGACCAGATAGGCTTGTTCTACCCCGGAGCTAGCCGAGAGCAGCTGACGGAGATGGTGAACGGACTGGGGAAGCTGAAGGGGGCTAAGTGTGAAGAGATAGATGTGGCCAAAGCTGCCTTGTTCTTGGCGTCGGATGAAGCGAAGTACATCACCGGGCATAACCTTGTCGTCGATGGAGGGCTGACCTGCTTTACAAATCTTGCGCTCCCTCCTCCTCGTGAATTTGTGTAGTTCAATATCTGCCACCTCTTGGCTTCATCTTCAATCGTTCTTGCTTCTTGTGTAATTTATTTTTGAGTGAAAAATATTTTGAAAAATAATTAAAATAATTATTCACATACAAGTGAACTTTTGTTAGGGTGTTTTTTCCCATCATTTAAATATTCTCTTTAAGTGATATTAAAAAATACATTACTCGCAATATCGTATATATATATATTATAAATGAAGGAGAGAGGATGCTTGAGGTAGGAGAGCTTTTCTCAGGTGGAGTGATAGAGAGAGAGGCAGCCAGCCAATGAGGCGCGAGTTGGACTTCAACCTCTGAGACTTTTTGAAAACGCACGCAGATCAATGGTACCGCAGCAAAACCAATGCGCTCTCAGCAAAGTCTGTTGGTAGCACAGCCGCTTGATTTATGTTGACGATCATCAGAGACTAAAATGTAAGAAATCTGTGAGCACAATCTGCTATCTTAGCCGTCGGATTGACTGAAAAAACGGGAGGGAGGGTTTGTAGAATCATTGAAGAGTAAACTATTGTTCCAGTCCTTCGTTTTTTGAACCCAGCTATAACTTAGCTTTTCTTGTCTGATAACATGTAATTTAGTCCCTTGACTGAGTCCTGATTTGACGATTTTCTTAAAGAAATGCACTCTCTCTCTCCCGCCTAAAACTTAAACCCCAGGTTATCTGCGGTTTGTACTTTGTGCAAAAAAACAATTCTTGAAATTTAAAAATAATATTTAGAGTGTATAATTGTTTTTTTTTTTTAATTTATCATTGAACTTTGTACAGTAACTTGATTTTAAAAAAACAATTATCCAACTCTTTGCTTAATCAGATTTTAGATTAAATTGTCTAGAGTTGTTTCAAAGTGAACTTGTCAATTTAACAAATTCAAAGAAAATTGATTAACTCCAATCAACTTGTTAAACATACAACTTGAATCATGAACTCCGTCAAGTTAAATTATTTTATTATAAGATGAAAAATAAAAAAAAATTAATTTACTATCAACACAATAATAAACAAGGAAATTCAATTAAAAAAAAACACCACATTCAATGGTGAAATTAAAAAAAAATCTCAAATAATCAATAAAAAAACCCAGGACACATGAACTCAAGCGATCCAATATGACTAGACACGTGACAACAAAATCTAGACATGCGGGGTTGAGAGACATGTTTGACCAACAAGTATCTTATTTTTATAAGAGTGAACCGCCGATCATTTTTATTTATTTATTTTACTAAAAAGAAATACACAGGCAACAAGTCATGTGTAGTATAAAATAAAATATTATTTCCAAGAATAATTTGATCTACGTGTGCTAGCCATTTGGAAAACATGGAGATATTATAAAATAAATACATTTATATATATATATAATTTTAAATTTTAGTTATACATGCACATCTTCAACTTTCTATCATCATTTCTTGTTATGATTATCTTTTTTTACATAAAATGTCAATGTGTTTTTCACAAGTGACCCGCTCTGTGTTGATCTAAGATTGTCCAAATTCATTAATCCCACACCACAACTTGCTGGATAATACAAATTTAAAAATTTCAATTTTTTTTTATTAATATGCATTTCATTGAAAATAATAATTGCTGCTTGAAAGACCACCTCTTGATATTGTCAATTAATTTTTAAATAACAAGTTATAATATTTATTATTTAGAAAATTATTTATTTATTCTTTACTTAGTATTATTGAATTATGTTCTCTTGAAAAGAAAAGAAAATCAAAAGGACTAATTTATAAAGTTTCGACTTGAAGCACGGAGCTTTACAATAACGTTGAAAGCCAAGTACCTAAATAAAATTTACTCATTAAAAGCGGCAAGAGAGCATTTCCCATGCTTACTAGACAGCGAAACAACATGCCGAAAAACACGTTGTCAATGGAGCATTATTGTATATAAGGTCGAGGAAATCAGAGAGAAAGAGAGGGAAGGACAGAGAGGCGCCGCCGTGCTTGTTCGCTTTTTCTCCGCCTCTCGCGTTCCTTCAGAGCCTCGAAGCTTTCTTGTTTTTGTTTGCATAGCTTCTTTGGATCTCTGAAGGAATCCATCCGTTTTTTCTTCATTTTTTCTCTCATCCTGCTGCCTCTCCCTCTCCTCACGAAGCTTCTCTCTCTCGAAGGTACCTGTTCCTTTGCTCATATCGTTATTGATTTTGTCATTTTTTAAATTATTAATCCGTTTCGCTGCTACACCTTGTCATTGGTTTGTAAAGATTTTTTTAAATTTTTTTTAAGATAGATTGATAGAGTTCCTGAGTTTTTATCTCTCGATTAACAGAGAAAATTCTTTGATTTGTCGACTCGAAATTGCATTTGATCGAAGAGAATATTTGGAATAATACATTATGGCAAATACACTGCATTTTTCTGCTACTCTTCAAGCTGCTGCCTCCCCTGTTTTCTCCAAGAGGACGAATAAAATGCATTGCAAATCTTTACGCGTCCAGACGGGTAATTACAATTCTGTGGCTGCATGTTTGGCACAGTCTAGAAGTAATAGGGTTTTAAAAGTGAGTTGTGAGGCGGCCAGGGTTGATGTACTTGAAATGAGCATAACCAATAATCAAGCTGAGAAGCAGCTAACATGTGTAATGAAGTTCGGTGGTTCTTCTCTGGCCTCTGCTGAGAGGATGAGAGAGGTGGCTGAACTCATTCTTAGCTTTCCAAACGAGAGTCCTGTCATTGTTCTCTCTGCCATGGGAAAGACAACTAACAAGCTGTTGCTGGTATGGCTGCTTTCACTTTGCTTTCTCTTTTTATTTTTCCGGGGCGGCGGCGACAAAGAGGAGTTATTTAACTGTCAACTTAATTATATAGGCTGGAGAAAAGGCTGTTAGTTGTGGTGTTACTAATGTCGACAGTATTGAAGAGCTCAGTTTCATTAAGGAATTGCATCTCCGGTGAGCATTCTACTCTTCTCTTTCTTTTTATTTTCACTCTTGTTCCCGAGCCATAAAATTCAATTCAAGTTGTTCTATCTTATCAGGACTGCGAAGGAATTGGAAGTAGACGAGTCGGTTATTGCGAGTGAGTATCTATTCGCACTCATTTGATGATAACATTTGGAACTCAGTTTGCAGCCGATAAGGCTTATGCAAGTTCCTCTACTTTTTAGCAATATGTATGCATTGATGTGTTCTGTAATCGGAATAGAGAATGAAACTGTTTGTCTTATTATAAAGCCAACAATGCTAGGAATTTTGCAATTTCCTGTATCAGTTCTTTATGGACAAGTGGAAACCTCTTATACATACTCCTTTTGCAGAACATCTGGATGAATTAGAGCAGCTTTTGAATGGAATTGCTATGATGAAAGAGTTGACTCCACGCACAAAAGACTACCTTGTTTCATTTGGGGAGTGCATGTCCACGAGGATTTTTGCAGCATATATGAATAAAATCGGGGCAAAAGCTCGCCAAGTAAGGGGTTCTACTTTCCTTTCTTTTTTTCTCTCCCTCTTTTTTTTTATTTATTTAAAAACCATCTTAATATGTTTCATAGATTTCTCCTTGAGCTGCTTATGGAGTCCACATGTCCATGACGGTACCATGATTTATTAAATCAAACACCCGTTGATATCCATTTTCTATAATGTTTTTTACCCATTAATCATTCAGCCACACCGAAGAGCAGCAGAACAATTTGTTCGGGATCTGCTTATACGTAATTCCACTTTCTATCAATTACAAACACAATCTTATTAGATTTTGGATAGAGAACTTGGGGAGAGGAGGGAGACGGGACGGACAGACAGCTTGGTAGAAATTTTTATGGTTCAAACGGATAGTAGTATCTATCATAAATCAATGGGCTGCATGACCAGCTAATTTTTAAAATTTTAGATTTTCTCAGTTAATGCCATGTCTTTTCAACACCAGCTATTTTGTTTTAATACTGTATGTAAACCCTTTTATAGTTTGTTTATTAATGGAACAACTATACCTGGTAGCAATCAAGAAAAAGACCTACAATGAGGAATGGAGCTGTTGCTCAAAGCTGCCCAACATCTCTTCTGAACAATTCAGAATGGTAATTTTACTTCATGCAAGATATCCAGATTGTTAATACACAAAACGGCAGTCGGATCAAAGACGAGGGTAGATCCATAGTATCTTCTAATTAAGATTTGATGTCTTTTAGATGGAGAAAGTGAAGATGAAAGTGCATTGCAGTACTGCAGTCATTTTCTAAATAACAACAAAGCGCACCCATTGTGTTACTATTTTGAGTTTTTTACTGTGAAATGAACACTATTATCCGTGATAACAGCATTATAATGTATTGTATTTCCCTCCTTTTTGCAGTATGATGCCTTCGAAATTGGTTTTATCACCACAGATGACTTCACGAATGCAGACATTCTAGAAGCAACTTATCCAGCTGTGGCACAGAGTTTGCATGGAGATTGGAGTAGAGATCCTGCAATTCCTATTGTTACCGGCTTCCTTGGAAAGGTCTTACCACCACCTAATTGCTCAGGACACCTTGTTTGTGAAATTATCGAACTCCTTTTAAGAAATTTATGAAAAGCTTTGTTAATATATATTTTCTCTTTTTGTTGATATTTCTAACTGCAGGGCTGGCGATCTTGTGCTATTACTACATTAGGTCGTGGTGGTAGTGATTTGACGGCCACAACCATCGGAAAAGCATTAGGTTTGCGAGAGATTCAGGTAACTGTAGACACTGGAAGTTCGCAATAGATAGCACAGCTACAAGGAATTTTGCCATAATTTCCCCTCCCAAATACCACTAACCGAGTCATTTTAAAGTCATTGTTTGTTTTCGAAGCCAAAGTTGAAATAATATTTACACCAGCTTTACTGCCACCACCTTTACTGCCAGTCAAAATGACTAAAGCATCACTACCTCCAGCAAAACCCAAATGTACAACAAAGATGTTTTTTGGCTGGCAAGAGAGGGAGATAAGTAGCAAACTCAGATACAAGAAGAAGGATAGGAAACCTAGATTTAAAATCATGAAAGAAAGTGAGAGAGGAAAATGGAGAAAAAGAGGGAGAGAATCCAACTAGAATTACTATTCACTTTATCTCTGTATTCCATACCGATATTGTGAAAAGGTAGTCGTGTTTCAACTGTGTGTACTTGCTTTGCAATGCTCTTTCTTCTGAATATTTGCAACTCGCTTTCTTCATCCATGAGTGCATTTATTAATGAAATGTGAGCATGCAAGAAAATGCTTTTTTCCGCAAAATATAGAACTGTGCTGCAGTTCATAAAAGTTTATTGAGTGCATTTCTTTAGAGATTCCATTTTTTATTTGAAATCAGACTTATATTTTTTTTTGAAATCTATTGTAGGTGTGGAAGGATGTTGATGGTGTTTTGACATGTGATCCTAATATATACCCACACGCTGAACCCGTGCCATACTTGACATTTGACGAGGCAGCGGAACTAGCATATTTTGGTGCTCAGGTATCATAATTTTATGGCTTGTGAGCTAGGTGAGCATGAGTGTGCAACTTACAATTCTTGCATGGTTGATTTATGATTAAAATTTAAATGTCTTGTACAAGCCACACGTGAGTAATGAATCCTTACACTTCCTCTCCCTTTCCTTGTTTTTGTTTTTTTTTTAAATTTTGTTTTTGAAATGAGCTCAATTATACCCCCCCTAACTTTGCATGCTTTTCACTAGTTAGTTTATTAATCACAGTCAAGCTAGAGTTTAATAACAAGTAATAACTAGTCTATTTATGAAGCTCCAAATGTTAATATGAGCGAACGACCAAAGTAACCATGTCTTCTCTAACCTTTTTGTTTGTCCCTTTCTGCAGGTCTTGCATCCACAATCCATGAGACCTGCTAGGGAGGCTGATATTCCAGTCAGGGTTAAAAATTCTTACAATTCGAATGCTCCTGGGACTCTCATCACCAGGGCCGAGATATGAGAAAGGTTTGTATTAGATGATGCTAAATGATTGCAATGTGAGGAGTACTAACATTGCAATCATTTTCTCTGTCCTAATTACAGGCAGTACTAACTAGCATTGTTTTGAAACGGAATGTTACTATGTTGGATATTGTCAGCACCCGCATGCTTGGCCAATATGGTTTTCTTGCTAAGGTTAGCAGCTAAAATCTGATTCTGGTCCCCTTGCCCTCATTTATCCCAGATGTTTCGATTTTCTCATCCCTATTAAATTTTATCCATTTAGGTGTTTTCGATATTTGAAGATTTAGGAATATCAGTAGATGTTGTGGCTACTAGCGAAGTCAGCATCTCCTTGACACTCGATCCCTCAAAGCTTTGGTGTAGAGAGCTGATTCAGCAGGCAAGCGTATGGCTTCTTTTATTTGTTATGATTTGTGTTTTTTACTGCCTGTATATTGGTACTTATTCCCCAGCAGGATATTCTATTCATGTCTAGTGGTGGCATTAGATCTCATCTGTTAATGTACCTTCCTTTAACAGGAACTGGACCATGTTGTTGAAGAGCTTGAGAAAATTGCTGTAGTCAATCTCCTGCAGCATAGATCAATAATCTCTCTCATTGGGAATGTCCAGAGGTCCTCTCTGATATTAGAGAAGGTGATCCATTGCACTTTTCTTAGTTAAGAAACGGGTTTTCTGAAAACTCGTTTCTTCTTTGGGTGATAAAAAAGCATCTCTCTTTTCCTCCTAGTCTCTAACCACAAATCTAATCATCTAGATTGCTTTTCTTTAGTGATGAGAATCCCGTCTCTTCCAGTGGAAATTTTATTTTTTGTTCCTTGCACTCTCTGGAATCATTTAAATTATTGTTTTTTAAATGATCTCAATTTTTTATATATATATGTTATGGCAGGTGTTCAATGTTCTTCGTGTCAAAGGAATCAATGTTCAGATGATATCGCAGGGTGCTTCAAAGGTATCACGCCTATGCTATGATTTTCACTCGTATGTACTGTGTTATGGCACCTTACAGCTTCTTAGCAATTTGTTGACTTTCATGACAAGAAACTGACCTTTGGCTTCACTCACCAGGTTAATATCTCATTAATTGTGAATGACGATGAAGCAGAGCAGTGTGTCAGGAGTCTCCACGCGGCGTTCTTTGAAAGCGCATCTCTGAATTAGATGGTATCCGGTAATGGCTAAGCTTCGAAGTATGCTTGTCATAATTCTGATTTATTCTCTATTAGATTTCTGAATTGCAACGGGAATGTGTTGGGATTGGTCTATCTCAACGTGATCATGATTATTGATTCTCTCTTCTTCTGTGCTCAGTAGTCATTCAACATGTGATTTTACATCCCCTCCTCCTAGGATTCAGATGAAGCTAATTGTGTAAATCGAAATAATTTTCAAGTTGTTAGCAGCAAGATTTTAGCTGGTGATTGATTTTAGCAAGAAATTTTATGACGCTGAATAATTTTTAATAGAATAAACAAATTATTTTTCAGCGTGCTATTTTTTTTAGGTTATGGATGAAATGACATCCATATCTGAAAGTCTCTGTTTTTATAAAAAATATTAGTTTTTTTTATTTTGTTTTTTGTTTCAGAAATACATCAAAATAATTTTTTTTAAAAAAATATTTTTGACATAGCACTTCAAAATAATCTAAAAATATTATTTTTTTTAATTTAAAATAAAAAATAAATTTTTTAATTTCTTTTAAAATATTTTTGAAATAGAATGCCAAACATCCCTCATTCCTGACAGCGATGACATTCCTCGAGGTAGTAAATATTTTTAACATGTACATATCAAAATAATAAAAAAACATTAAAAAAATAATAATTTTAAACAAATATATAATTTTTTTTTAAAAAAAACACGACTTCAATTCCAAAAACAGCATTAACCTCCTAGCAAAATGCACTATAACAGAGAGAGCACTACCAACAAGAGTAGGAAATTAGCATCCACAGTATATAATACAACAGAGATTCTTTAAAGCAAATCGATTTTAAGAAAAAGAAAGCTCTACATGGACTCGTTAAAAAATTGAAAAAAGTTACAGCTCAAACCACGTAAGGTGGACGTTCTTGAGATGCTCGACAAGATTTAGGGTTAGCACCCGCCATAGCCCCCACCAATGTAGAATATTAAAGTCAAACCCAACAAAGGAATTACGGACCATTTGACCCATAACGACATTTTCTGGTTCTGGGTAACTGCCTTTACATGCTCCCTCAAGGAAGAATCCTCACAAAGCAACGTGCATTTGACCATTAAGTCAGTGAAAAATATCTCCTGTGCAGACGAGTAATCTAAAATGCCACTGATTCCAGAAATATTCAGTATGAAAATGAAAAACTGTGAGATTCCTTCAATGAAGTGACCAAACAAAATGCTCAATCAACAAATTCTATCTACAAATCGTGCGTCTTCATTGCAGTTCCAAGGTGGCACCCCGTAGAGGTCTGCTCTCAACTGAGCTGCAAAAAATACTGCTCCACACCAGCAGAATACATGGCTCATGCCTGGGATTTCAAGGAATGCCTGACGCATACTAAATCATCCAATCTGTTGCCATCCATTTTGTACAGAGACACGCCTCCCATCTGAGCATAGTGATCCTGTGATTCCTTTCTTAGACTTCCAAAAGGCATCACTTCCCATTTACTGTAATTTGAGTTTTTCCTCACATCACTCATGTCTGAAGATCCTGAGATAGGCCCACTGTTGTCAGGGTCCACATTGCCCCACACCTTGCAACTTCCAAACTGTCCCGGACCATCAGCCTGACTAGCATGACCCCTCCTTAAGCGCAAGGCAGCGGCGTGAGCTCTGCTTATCATTTCTCGACTTGGCACATCTGACCAGTCTTGTGTCCTCTGGGCTCTCATGGGAGAGTGGATCCTTATGACCTGAAATGCATAAACCATAAGCACATTCAAGATATATTGCATAATACATAAGCTCTCATCGAGATGAATCGATGAGATACAATGTTTTTCTGGGAAAAAAAGGTAGGAGTCATACACCAAGGCACTCTAGGAGCTGGTAATATGCTCGTCCTTGAAGTGGATTATGCCCTTTCCTAGGCTTAGAGAAGTATCTTGTCCTATAAGAAATATCAAGATTGTAGTTAGCACAAAACACAACACAAGGAAATATCACATCACAACTCTTCTATATATAAATATATATTGCAGAATAATTTAATTTTTTTTACGAGGACTAAGAAGGGCTTGTATTCAGTTGTATTCCTATTACATCCCTCAAATTATTTTGATTGGTGCATGTGTAAGAAAATCCAAATCATCTTCATTGGGTCCAAAAATTAAATAAAATAGTTTTTCATTGGTACTCAACTAAATATCTAACCATTAAAAAAGGAAAGCTCAGATACTGGGGTATAAAACTTGAAAAAAGTCTTTTTTTTTAAATAACCGATAAAGGATTTGTATATAGATCTTGTGAGTTTTGATAATTGAAAAGAAAAACTCAACCAACTAGAAGTTCCAATTACTATGTACAAACCGTGGAACACTAAGAATTCCAAATTGTGATGTCCGCACAAACCACTATCTTCAATTAATTAAAGACAACTGCATGTGAATACTTTTTAATTCCTTAATGTAAAAAGAAATAACTAACAATCTAAATATCCTTTGATAGATGCTTGTGTAAAAAAATGGCCCACAAAATATATTTGATTGCCTAGTATCAAAAGTGATGCGTCAATTTGATTACAAAATAAGAATTTAAAAGATTTCCATGTCTAAAAAAAAAATAGGTTTTCTTATATTTGGAGTCATTAGTTGCTTATGAAAAAAAAACTCTTACCACCCGAGTGTTTCTTTCAAGGAAATACTAAGAATTAGATTACTTATGAAAAAAAACATTATTTACAGATAAATATTAAGAAGTTAAGTAGTATGAGCAAATAAATATATTTTAAGAATTAGATTAGAATTATTGATGATATAGAAATCATTAACTAGATTCAAAAACTAACTAAATATAATTGAAATCATTGATAAATAGTCTCTTGAATATTAGTGTTTCTTTTTTTGACAGGGCTCTTATATGTTGGCATTCACTGATCTATGTAAAAGAGAATGAAGTAAATCATGGACGAAATCATAAAAACTAGCATCATGAAAATATCAGGAAAACCACTTTTTATCAAGGAAATGAAAATGGAAGACGATAATGAGGGTGATGATGGAATTGCAAAATGGTGCGAGAGAAAAAAGAAGAGACTGTGATTTCAATGCACAATTGAGAACACATCATGAAAACAAAAGTCGTGCAATTAACAAGAATACGACCATGAGAACTAAACTAACCAACTTGAGTAAAATGACGACTTGAGAATCAAACTTGCCATTCAGTGTAGCCTGGATCAACAGTGAAACCATATATGTCTACAATGTCACACATTGAAAGTGCTAGTTCAATAGTTTTCATTCCGGTTCCTTTGGCACCTCTGCGTAGCACAATTCCTTGGAAAAGATAAACAGGATTTGGAATAAGCTGAGGTGAAATATTAAAAATGTGTTAGTATGCATTCATAGTCTTGAGCATATAACCACAATTAAAAAATAATAATAAATTTCTTTGTGAAAAGGAATTGATTATGCAAATGGAAAGATAGTAAGAAAAAGGATAAAAATGAAATCAACCATGAATGTCATCTAAGGAATGATGCTGGGTAACCTTTATTTAAGTATTCCAGTATTCCAGCATTACTGAGAACACATATGAAACAGTTTCATCCACTTAGCCATCTACTGACAAGGAAACCATCTAATTATATGGAAAATAGATGAAATTAGCGATTTCAGAGATGGCTGTTACCTTTATCATTGCGTTGAAGTCTCTGTGGGCTTGACTTTTGATTATAAGAACCTCATCAGCTGCAGTAGGAAAAGCCTATAAGTACTGTCGTTTAAAATTGTGCAGAGCACACACAGCTAGAGAAGAAATTGGTGGAGCTAGAAGAAATTTATAGCATGTGGTTTTCCTGTGATCCTCAAAGCCATTTCTCTTGTCCACATTTGTCTTCCTCTTAAGGAAAAACAAAAGAAAACACTCTAAATTTTGTTTCTTTTGCAAGTGACGCAGGACATTTTAATTATTTGTTTTATTTCCACCTTTTGTTTTATTTTAGTCAAGATTCATGTAACTATCACGCGACTTTTAAATAATCTGGATGGTAAGGATTTAATGGTTAGTTTCGAAGTTCAAATCATATATTTTAATGTAAACCTAGTATAAATAAGCTGTAAATGAAATTTAATGGCATTGTATTATTATATTTCATCCATACACTACAGAAACTAGAGATTTTCTTAAACCCCATACGTTATAATTCCTAGTTCCAACTTCTGTCCTAGCTTCTAGCTTTAATTCTGCTGATCTATTGCTGTTTTCTTCCCTACCCTACATCAGCAAGCAATCATGAGACTTCAGTGTGTTTTCAGTCATTTTGGTTTTGTAGAGTTAATGAACCAATAATAAACTAGAATTCAGCCATTATTGAAAGCTTTTGAAGGATTTATGTACAAAGCAAATCCTGTGTGCATCTTATAACCACTGTAAGAGGCACTGACCACATCTGACTGTGTCTTACATACAAATCCAACAAGAAAGTCAACAACAGAAAAAAAGACTGGAGTGGTTAATATGAATCAGTTGAGCATCAAAGTCATATGCCCTCACAAAACAAGATAAGAAGCACAATCCAGCTAATCATAACAAGTCAAAATATATTTTAACTACCTCTAGATATAACAGTTTCTTTTGGAGCGTCACAAAAAGATAAAACCTTACTTGATCCATTCAGGATCTTCACCATGTTAGCAGCAGCACCCCGAACCACAAGGCGAAAATCCCTCTTTAGACCAACATGCTTGGCATATTTCTACATAGTATATGTAAATGCAAAATCAGAATTTATCAAAAGAATAAAGTGGGTAAAGGCCACATATAGTGTATTATTGTTAAAACATATAAAAGAGTAAACGTTGAAACAATGCCACTGACTTGGATATAATCACAAGACGGGAAAGAAAAGTTTCTTGAAGGATGAAATTGAACACCCCCACCCCCCAAAAAGAAATTAAAAAAATATAATAATAATAATAGCATTGCCCATTTACCTCAGTAACCGGAGCCTCATTGTCCCTTATAACAGCATCATGTCTATCAATCTCAGCTCCAAACTCTGTCTTCAGGAGATCTCCCGAGTTTCCCACAACTGCACAAGTGTGAAACTGCCGGGGATGAAAGGGGGGCTTTGAAGGAAGAATCACATTAAGATGGTCCTCACAAAGAGCTCGATTGCTGCAGTTTTTAGCTCCCCTGGAATAAAAAAAAAAAAAAAAAAGCCATAAGAAAAAGCTCTTCCAGCCAAAATTTGCCAAAAAATGAAGTAACAATACAAAAAAAAGTTAATCCCAACGTACAATTGAGAAATCCTTAAAGCTGCATAATCCAACCATCCATCAGGCCGAGTATCTAGATACTCCCTAGTGAGCACTGTCGTCATGTTCCTATACTGCACATTTAAGTATAGATTAGCGTTTCATGATTTCCATAAAACAGAATGAATGAGCAGATAAAGACAGAGCGACCGACCGACCTGTTCCCACAACAGAATGGCGTCACAGACATCGTAACTATACTCCAGTGGTTCGAATTTTTTAAATTGTTGATTGTACTGGGATGGCAACAACAAGAAGAAGAAAAGGAAATTTAGCAGGTTTTAACGTTACTCAAGTTATTGAAAGAAATGAGAGCAAGAAGCAGAAGCAGAAGCAGAAGCAGAAGCAGAAGCAGACCCAGGTGCTGTTAGTGCCTTGTGGAAACTTAAGAATCAATTTGCAATGATCCACTATACTCGCTGTTAGACCAAACCCTCTGTTCGCCTACATCATCATCATCATCATCATCAACTCAGATCTAACAACAACAGAATCAATCCGGATTTTAAAGAAATAAAATAAAAAATGCTAACCACGCATTGCTTAACAGAGGATTGGAAATCGGACAAAATCCGAATTTCTTTTTTGAAGTATTTATTGAGATCTGAGCCTCCATTATCACCTGCTATTATTATAATAGTAATACATATACATTAGGGTTTGATAAAAATAATCATGAAAAAAAAGGAAAATTGAAAAGAAGAAGAGGAAGAAAAGCTACCGGTGAAGAAAGAGGATTGAATGATGAAAACAGCAATAGAGAAAAACGCAGCAACGCAAACCAGATGCAGTATCGATACTCTCTTGTTCTTCAGAGTTCTCATTTTTTATTTATCTATACTTGGAAAATAGCCGAGTCGTGAAGATTCTCACTGTTTTTCGTTCAACTGAGAATCGAGGGAGGAACCGACTCCATAGCCAGACACCAGTAAGCTTAAGTCATCAAACTATGTCGTTTCATTTTGAACGCACCGTCACATGCACGTGTGTGGATATTTCTAGAGTGTTATTCCTTAGTCCCTGAAGTCTTAGTTTAGTTATAAGTTAGTCTCTTCTAGTATTTTTTTATTGTTTAAAACTTTATTTTGACATTGGCATATTAAAGTCATATGAAATCACCAAAAAAAATTTCATTTAAAATAAAAAAATAATAATAATTTTCAAAAATAGTTTTTATACACAAATAACAATGCTCTTAACAGATCATCAACAAAACACTAGTTTAGGTGATAGCATGCCTAATTCCATCTCTATTGTTACATAATTCATGGCTATTTTCATTAAAATCCATCAATAATACCACATATTTTGTAATTAATACAAACCAAATGGTCTAATTTATTTTAAAATATGTGATAATAGACCAAATATAATAATACACTAATATTAATCAATACTCGTGTGAAACTAGAGAATGAACATGTTCGTTCTATAAATTAAGAGTTAGTTTGGTATTGACGGTAGTGTTTTTAAAGTTTTTTTATTTGAAAATATATTAGAATAATATTATTTTTATTTTCTAAAATTTATTTTTGACACCGGTTGTCAAAAAAAAAAAAAACATTAAAAAAATAATTTGAAGCAAATAATTTTTTTAATAAAAATACTTTAAAAATACAAAAACAAAGAAATGACAGGTGATGTTTTCATGCTATTAAATAATTAACAATACAACACATATGGATAGTAAAAGGCACCCACTGTGCACAGAAAGATTCACATTTTATTCTTTTTAGAGCCATCTACCAGTTCATATATAGAATTCATGCACAAGGTTGGCCTAAGTAGCTGTAGCTAACTGCAGTTGAAAAGTCAACCTAAGTTTCAGTAGCGCCGACCACCAGTTGTTGATAAAAGGACTCGATTTGGTCTCTTTCCTTTCTTGCTAGCCTCATTCATCTTTGGCGGATCAGGATTTTCTTCAGATTTTGGTCTGGCTGTTACATTGGCAAACGATGACGGGCCTGGATTTATTGAACCTACATAAACAAATGGATTCAATGACCTATCCGCAGAACAAATATATTGCAAGCACAGCCCCAATGGCCACAGGACTGAACATGAAACATGCATATGCCATGTTCAAATCTTAAACAGAGAAATAACAGAGGGGGGGAGAGAGAGAGAGAGAGAGAGAGAACAGACCAATAAAATTCCACAAGTAAGTGATAAATACCATTTAAATTGGAATAATTGTTTCCTGGCTTGTTATTTTGTAGAGGAACATTTTCCTCTATTTTCAAGGCCGGAGAACCATGTCCAGCAGCAAAACCAAACCTTGCGACATTTGAGAACAGTAACCTCTCCCCTGCAACTGGAGGGCTAGATGACATTGAGGAAGAAATACCCAAGGCTAAACAAAAGAAGAGCAGGGGACATGAGTGAAACACTGAGCAACGAGTTCTAGCCATAAGAACATTTATACATTCAGAAAAATTCACTGAAAAGATTATGAGCCCAATGACGGCATTTATCATACCCACTAGCATTGAAAATTTCCATTTGGTTCCAGAGAATAACAAGCTCAATTTGTGAATGACCCAAAACAGGTTCTAGTTTATCTATTGTCACAATTTCTTCTAGGAGCCATGTCTAATCATAAAAAAAAGCTAGAGCAAAATGCAAGGATCCTCATGGGAATTTCAAGTAACAATCTCAGCTGGCATGCAATAAAACTAGGTCAACTTGGAATTTTTCTGGTTAGTTAACTCTAATTCATGCATTAAGGATCAAGGAAATCTCTTTACTAAGATTTAAACCATTAGATTATCCAACATAAGGCTTAAGCTATGGTGGAAGGGTCCATACAGCACACAGGGCCATACCCATTTTAATTCTTAACCACTATGGGAAATATCCTACAATTTCACTTTCTTTATTTCTTTCAAATAGACATTTTGTCACCTTGAAATAGCTAACAGGTATCAACAATTGCCTAGTTCTTAGATTTAGTCTAACCAACATGTTCACAAAATGCAATACTACCTTCAAAGTCTTCCATAGAGAAATTAGGAGAGGTGTCATAAGAGGACTGTCCAAAACTGGGTAAAGAGGGCATGGAAGCAGAAGCAGCAGCTTCAGCCTTGATCTTCTCCTTCCATTCCTAGGGGGAAAAAACATTTAATTCAACAAACACAGGGACAAATTTTGTTACACGTTCACAAGGGAACCAAAACAGATGAGCTCACGAAATGACAAAATCAACAGCAACACCACATAAATCTACAGTTTACCACGCATAATATGAAATGTACAGGTAGCTGTTATGAATGAGCACGTGCTCCCACAAAAAACAATTCCTTTAAATTTTTTTCATAAGTTATCAATATTGGAGTGTTGCATAGTAGAGAGAGAGAACTTTCATTCATGCATGACAACTGACGTTAAAAGGAGATGCAAAATCATGATAACAATGAAGAGGCGTATAATACTTTCATCAGAAAACAGTTGCAGAAACTTCTGGCAGCTCAATAGATTCAGATTAATTTGTTCCAGAAACTAAGATTTATGTTGAGGTTGAAAAAATGTCTACACTGCCCAAAGAAACATACCTTGTTGGCAAGTTGCTTCCGCAGCTTTTCACGTTTCTTGATTTCATCCATGAATGGAATCAGGGCACTGGGAGATATGGCAGCATTCA
Source organism: Salix viminalis (assembly GCA_029228465.1). Lineage (NCBI taxonomy): Eukaryota > Viridiplantae > Streptophyta > Magnoliopsida > Malpighiales > Salicaceae > Salix > Salix viminalis. The sequence continues at coordinate 3,440,388 of CM055439.1, forward strand.
AATCAATTTCACACAGCTGAAAAGTAGAAGGTCAACAATAAGAAATAATAAAGATATATGATGATACACGTAGAACAATCAACAGTGCAAAGGTACCTGAAATGTTGTTGTTAATGAAAAGTGACTTAAATAACGGTAGCGCCTTCTCATGGCCTCTGACTGGGTAGCTGTCTCCAACTGCAAGATTGTTCCACTTACTCTGCAATGAGAAAAAAAAAAACTAAAATTATGAAGAGAAACGTATATGATGAACATTTAATAAGGGCTGAAAAGTATTTTGATTCTTCGAACTCAATATGAAGAATTATCAGCACAAGCACGAAGGCAATACTTTCACAATCCCTACTCTATCTATTTTCTCATTTTGACATGATCTGGGACACCATTTTTTTAGAAGATTAAAACAAAAGCTACAAAGAATTATTAAAAGCAAATCGAAATTATTAATGTAAAATATGCATGCACTTTGATGAAATTAAAAAGGTAAAAAAATGTTTGTACAATCATATTTAGTGTCCCTGCAGAAGCCATGCCAAGCAAAAGTGATAAGAAATTCAGTACTTTTTAGATATTCAAAGATTAAGCTCTAAAATTCTAACAGATTTATTGCACAGGAACCAGCACATCCATCAATACCTGAATTAAGCACAGAGTAAAAGTCACAGCATAAGCAGTTTATCTGAATTAGGTACAGAGAAGAAAAATTATTTAAGGTCAAACCTATGTGGAAGCAAATCATAGCTCCCATAATGGTGCAGAAGACACTTCATGTTCAATGGGTGAAGAATGAGGTGCTGACCATCAATTGCCTGGAATAGACAGACATTCAGGAATAAGTAACAGCAACTTCACATCACATGCCACACTTCATCAGTAAGAAAGAGTGGTATTTGCTATAGCAATAACAAAATGTCACGAATACTTGGAAGCATGAAGCAACAATAAGAAAACTTCTTAAAGATCATTGGCATTCTGGTTACTTCCGTTCACTGTTAAGATAACAGTACCGTCCATTTGTAATTTGCATCAAGAAGCCAGTTATCAGACAGCCCAATCCTTTTCATGGACTGCAAACTTACACATAAAAATACCATTAAATGCATGTAGTTTACTTCCATTGTGTTCTCTCATTTAGTTGCTTCCACTGTGTTCTTTCATTTCATTTTGCACCTATTGTAAAGATAACAGTCTATGCAAATCAAGACATCTTTCAGACACATGGAACAATTACAAATAAAGAGCTAACTCTGCCATAACATGTTAAACCTGCAATTCAACAGTTTCTTTTGAGTTCGTGATGTCAATAAAACCATGTTAGTTATCAACTTATGAGCAGTTTTGAGTAGGGCAAGCATTCCTAAACACACTTATAAATTGAAGCTCTTGTCTCCATAGTTGGTCCCTATCAGACTCTGGAAATTTGTTACAATTCTATCCTCTCAAGTAAACAGAGGTAAATAAGCAGTGAAGAAGAAAATGAAAAACAAACTCAACAACACAAACCTGGTAGAAATTGTATGAATCCTTATCCTTAACATCTCTATAACCATTTGCATGTTTCTGGAAATTCTTATTTTCTTCGTATGATGATGATAAAGCACTATCTTCATCTTCCGGTGACTCGATCACATCCCCCCCCATCACATTATCAGAACCCTTATTTTTGTTATTGATATCAATAGATGGTGTTGCAGACCCAGAACTCCAGGCTTTGTGCTCACCTTTAGCAGTAATTAAAGTTGGCAAAAGCCCTTGAGATCCTTTCTGACTGCTGCTAACATTGAATCTATCATCAGAGCATGCCTTCTGCTCATTCCAATACTTCTTCCTCTTTTCTAGCTGCTCCATTGCAGCGCAAACATATGGAAGCTTCTCTAAATCATCCACAAGACCTGAATCTGCTCTGACTAACCAACTGTCCAAATCTGATATTGCTTTTCTTACTGACAATTCCACATCTGAAGTGAAAGTGAACTTTGAAAAAGGATCATAGATGTTATCATTGCAACACAGCGCAGTATCTGCTTCTGGTTTAATTTTCTTTGATGGAACAAAAGAATGTTTTTGTCGAGTTAGAAGCATGAACTCTATAGTTTCACCAATGCAATACTGCTTGACATTCTCAATATAGATGGTGTACAGATCTTTTGGAGATATCATAACAAAACATAGGGGGCATCTTTTGAAGCAATCACCTTTTTGATCCTCCTCACCCATTAACAAGTAACGAAGAATACAGGGAAAACAAAAAATATGTCCACAAGAAGTTATCTGTGGGCATAGAGGATATTCCAGGCAAATTGGGCACTGCACTGGAAATGTGGTGGAATACCTAACACAAATTATGTCCTCCCATTTAAGCATTTTATCTGGGTCCATTGATTCCGGAGCATAGCTTCCAGTGTCTAACACAATGAACTTGTAATTAGCCTGAAGGAACAAATCCTTGCTGTAAGCCCTTTTCCTTTGTGGCCGTCTTGGAGGAGGAGCCCTTGATTGAGGACGAGAAATGGGGTCGTAATGAAAATTGAGCAAATGATTGGCATTAGTCATCTGGGCTCTTCTTCCTGAAGCATGTGTAGTTCCTCCTCGAGAGTTGACAGAACCCAACACTTTGTTGACTTTGAGGAGAGGCAATGTTTCCTGACATCTTTCCTTTAGACTGGACATATTCAACCCCTCCAACACCTGACTGTGATGGAGAATTTGTGTGCGCATTTTGGTGGGCCCAACTTCTCTTACTATCTGTTGTCCCTAATTCATTCACCTGAATAGAGATACAAAAAAAAAGAACAAGCACAAGCTGTCAGCTGTAGTGGTTAACCACTATTGTCACTGTTTCAACTATGCCGTTTCTTTTATGTTCCTTGGATATCTAAAGAATGGGTAAAACTATCCTTTCATGGTTCAAGTTTATGAAAACACTTCATCCAACAAATGCACCATAAGTTCATCAGCAGATTCTGTGATTGAACTTCAAATTGGTACCTTACCTCTGTGGAGGATCCGGAAGACTCTTCTGTAACTGGAGCTGATTCGCCTGCCACAAAAGTTTCACTTATCAAACACGAACACAGTATGTCTCTGACGACTCTCTCACAGGTATAAGAACAACGCTTGATGCTGGCCAGACATCTTAGATATGCTATTCTCAAAGCTATAATGTGATCCAAATTGTCTTATGATTCTAATCTGCAGTGTTTTATATCCTAATCTGATTTTCATCATAAGAATTACGGATAAATAAATAAGGATTGCATTGCAAAAAGAAATGCAGTAAAAATAATATGCAGACAATTTCATTGCACTTTCATACAAAAACAAAATTAATCATATTTTTTATTTCATTTCGTTTTTCACCTCTACTTAATAAATAAATTCAAGTGAAAATTCCAAGTCTCAATTAAGCATGTGAAACATAAGCTATTATATTCATCCAACGAATCACACAAACAAACAAATAAGTTAAATAAAGAGGCAAAACACAGAAACATCAAAAAGAAATTAAGGGAAAACTAGTAGAAATCAATTAAGGAAATGGAGAAAGAAACCCTAGAAATACCAGAGAGGTGCTGAGACTGAGGCTGAAACTGGGATTGGAGGGAGCGAGGGGAGCGAGATTGTGGAGGAGAGCCATGACTAGAGTAATTAGGGTTTAGAGGAGGAGATTCAAGCGAGGAAGAAGATGCGGAACCTTGGAATTGTGTGGGCAAGATGGACATGAAATTTTCAACGTGAAGTTCTTGCCTTCGCGATTTAGAATTTTTCTTCTTCTTTCCCTGACCTCGTGAATGAACTTTTTAATACTCTGCGCTTTTTTTTGTACATTGATCGAGTATATATTTTTTCCTGATTTACAACACCGTCCCTGGCTTTCTGTGCCTCTTCCACGCCATTTTTTCTTGTAGCAAGTTTCAGTTCAGTCCCTTGAGGACAAAGACATTGTAAACCAACAGCTCTCAGTACTATAGTAGTACCTGTTTCGCATTGCAGTTAAAACTTTGTTTGCCAAAAAAAATATTTTTTTTTGTTTATAATGTATTTTATAATATTTTTGAAAATTATTTCAAATATGATAATATTAACAAAAAAATAAGTTATTTTTAATATATTTTTAAATAAAAACACTTTAAAAAATGTAATATCTAAATCATGATAAACTTTTTAGTATTGTCATTAAATTTGATACAGTAGTTCAAATTTTTTAAAAAAAATTAACTCTGACTCTTCTCTTAATTTTTTAGATTTTTAAATTAAATCGTCTAAGAGTTATCTCATTATGATTTTATTAATTTGATAAAGTCCATATAAAAAATCAAAGGAAAAAAAAAGAGTTAGGCTCACCATAGTCAACTCAGTTGGGTTATGAACTCATTAATTTGTTTACATAATACACTAGAATTTCATCAAGAAACAAGGAATTAATAAGTTTTTATTTGAGAAAACCTCATCTCTGAAAAGCGTACTTTATGAGTTCAGATGAACAAGTAAAACCTTGATTATCTCAGTACTCTTTATATGAGATACACGTTTTAATTCAAACTCGAGAACATGTTATACGGATTTCAAGCCTTGGTAAGTTATACACTCGAAATATCTCTTTCCTACATGGTTTGAATAATAAAATCGCAGGTATGAATTTAAAGATGCAGAATATATATATATTATTGATGATATCAAATTTTTATAATATGGTTTTGAATAATGAAAGTCGTAGGGTATGAGTTAAAAGCTTATGCACGGGCTTGAAATGCATCAAACCTTAACAAGATAACTAGTTTTAAACAGTAGGGACCACCTATTAGTATGAGCCAGAAACTACAACAAAAAGATAAAGTTTGGGGACCGATTCATAAACAATGTAATAAATTGGAGACTAATTTGCAGCTGTATTTTTACTTCATAAATACGAGCATTTTATTAGGACGACTTTTTGACTGGTTGGCATATTCTTCTTCCTTTTTCACAGTAGCTGATCACTGCTCTCTCTCTTCTCTTATTTCCATTTCAATTCCAAATTACTCTACTGATTTTAAGGCAGAAAGCGGAATATCATGAGCTTCCAGGATTTTCAAAATGGCAAGAGACCTTCCGCCAGCTCTTCCACTTCCAGAAGCCCATCGCAAGCGGTGGCCGCCGGTATTTTCCAAATCAACACAGCCGTTGCCGGCTTCCGTCGTCTCGTCGATGCCATAGGAACCGACAAGGACACTCCTGAACACCGACTCAAACTGTCTGTCTTCTTCCTTCTTCTTTTTTTCTGTTAATCGCTTCCTCTATAAATCAATATATTAATTAACATCGATTTTTCTATCACATTAACAGGCACAATTCAAGGCAACGGATTTTGCAGTTAGTTAAAGAGACTTCTGCTAAACTCAAATCGTTGAGCGAACTCGATCACGATCCTGACATCAATGTGTTTTTTTTATTGCCTTGCTAATTTGATTTTTATGCTACTAATTGTGATTCTGATTCTGATTCTGATTCATGAGCTTAATTCTTAGCCGAGCAAGAAAATTGAAGATGCGAAGCTAGCAAGAGATTTTCAAATCACATTGCAAGAGTTCCAGAAAGTTCAACAGCTTTCCTCTGAGCGCGAGTCCACTTACTCTCCTTCTCTTCCTCCTCAATCTTCTTTGCCTCCTTCGTGTGTATACTAACTTTTATTTACCTTGCTTGTTTCTTCCTTTTATTTTTTTTGGCTGTTATTGTTTTGTACCTTACAGAATTTGTTAACTTCGTTGGGTTTTTTTTTGGGACACAGCTCTAGCCCCGGTGAATATCTGGTGGCTATCATGGATCAAGATAGCCAACCTCTTTTTAGGGAACAGAGAAGGTATCTGTGTTATTTGCTACTCCTCCTCCTGACTCGTGTATCAAAGTTTTTGCTGCTTCTTTTTGAAATCTTGAGTTTTCATTTGCAAGTATGTTGGGATATATTAACACAGTTGAATTTGCAAATCGGTTTGCATGTATGTTGGGATATATTAAAACGGTTGAATTTGCAAATCTGTTGATGCGTACGTAGTCAAATAAGTTACACTGTCTGTACAGAAGCTTGAGCAGGTAACTGTTGTCGATTTTCATCATCGGTTGTGGTTTTGTTTGTACTCGTTGGGTGAAAGAAGTTAGGTTGCTGTTTGTCTTTCCATTTTATAATTGGATTGTAACCGCGTGTCTTTTTCTGTAATATGTTTTCTGCAGCTAGTTTCTTAACATACCAATGCAAACTAGTTACCCTTAATCCACTTTGGGACCTTTTTTTTTTGGTTGTTGAAATCTTGACAAACCCCTTGTAAGATTCATATCCTTCAAAGAAGAAAAAAAGGGCGCAGTGTTGTTTCTTTTCTTGGAAGATTCAAACAACCTTCTTTGATTCTTGTCCTTGAACAAAAACGTGCAGGCAGGAGGTAATACTTCTGGATAATGAAGTCGCATTTAATGAAGCCATAATTGAGGAAAGGGAACAAGGTATTAGAGACATAGAGGAACAAATTGGAGAAGCAAATGAAATATTCAAGGATCTTGCTGTTCTAGTTCATGACCAGGGTGTGGTTATTGGTGAGTCCCTAATCCCTTTATGATGGATTTTTCCTTTGTGCCGATCACTCTTAATTGACACTTGTGGCCTTTTTTGCTTCGCTTACAATATCTAATTTATTTATTTCACTACAACAGATGATATTCACTCAAACATTGATTCTTCTGCTGCCACAACAATGCAAGCAAGAGTTCAGCTATCCAAGGCTTCAAAAAGTGTGAAAACTAAATGCTCATGGGTAAGTAGTCAATTCTATTAAGTTGAGCGCTAATAAATGTCGACTGAATGTTATGCCTTGGTGTAGCATTTGGATGAAAATGGATTTCGAGATATAAAATGCTAGGTCATTTCTCAATCAGTAGAAGAAAAATGTTACAATTTAAAATTTTCAATCTGTTCTCTTTCTCACAGTGTACACATGTGCTTGAATTGAAGCAGGATAGGCACCCTCCCAAATTTTGTTCTCTTCTATATCCAGACGATTGTAAGGATATAAACTAATATGGAGGGGTGGCATCATGCACTTGGTTAAATATATATTGTCTATCACCTTATGAAGGGATGGCATCCTGCATTTGGTTACAGATATATAGATATAACATGCCTGGTCATTTCTCAATCAGTAGAAGAAAAATGTTACCATCCAAAAACTTAAATTTATGTTCTCTTCCCCACAGTGTACACATGTGCTTGAATTAAAGCAGGATAGGCTCCCAAAACTAAATAGTTCTATCATATGTTAAAGGAGAACACACAACCAGTTCCCTTTTTAAAAAATATTCATATCTAATTGTGCTATTTATATTGCTCTATTTTTATAATAAGAAAATTATACTTGGAGTGGAAATTTGGACTTGGGATAATCTTCTGATTCCAGCCATTCCTGGAAGTATTTTCATTTTTGAAAGTGTTGCTATGGTGATATTGCTATTTCTTTTTGGCAGTGTTGGTGGCTACTGGGAATTGCTGTAGTTGTACTCGTTGTCCTTCTCCTCATCCTCATTTTATAGTGTGCGAGCACACGAGTGCATTTTTGGTGTGCCTTCACAGTACGAAGTTTTGTATGGACTGATATCTGGCTCTTAATTGTAAGTTAGATATATCTCCATTTCCTCCCCGCGTGTAATTGGCGTGTATAGAGTGTAATGCTCGCTCTTTTCTTTCTTGTTCATTTGGCTTGGCTTTGTGGCAGTCATAACTCCTGTATTTCTATGTCCTTCAAGAACGTTTTTGAAAGAATTATTTTTATTATTTAAATTATTATTTTTTCCTGTTTTTTTAGATAATTTCCATGTATTGATATCAAAATAATTTTTAAAAATAAAAAAATATCATTTTAATGTATTTATAAATAAAAAATACTTACCTCAACCAGCTTTTATTTTTATTGTTGCCGTCACTTTTCCTTATCAGCGGAATGCATCTTCTCGTTTGCTAGCAAGTGGTACATTTTTTTCCTTAAAAAATAAAGTTGGACCATGGAAACAAACACACTTTTAATAAAAAGATGTTCGTGAACTAATGTAACAAAATTTAGAAGGTTCCAAGCCCTGGGAAACCCTGATTTAGACTTGTTTCCAATGAACGTAAATTAATTAAAGGGAAGAAAAGGAGAAAAATAAGAGATGATATATTTGAGCATACATTTTAATCAACATCACGAATATCACAAGGAATCTGCTATCTAATATGCACAACCCTGCAAGTACTAAAATCTCCTCCACGCTCTTACATCCTCAAGCCTTGCTACCCTTTCTCTTCCTCATATCTTCAAATGCCTCCATCTCCGCCTCGTCATTTTTCTCAGCTCACCAATCCCTGAACTTTTTGAAGGTGACAGCACTTCCTCCCTGACATGTTAAGATCTTCAAGGTACAAGGAAGTTATTTCTACCTATTGGTGGAGTGAAATGCATCTCGAAGAACTTCTGATATTTTCTAATCCATCCTTTTGGATTTCCCTTTTTAATATTTGGAAGCTCAACCTGAGGCAATGCCATGTTGTGTTCAATTATATGATTATCATGATCTCCAATATCTACGCTATTCCGGCGCAGAATAATCATTGTACCCTCTTCTCTTGATTACTTCACATTCTGCTTCCTCCCCAGGAAAGCTTGTAGGAAACTAGGCGCAGTCTTGAAGAAGATGGAGCTTACAGTAGCAACTTAAATACAGACGACATTTATGCTTCCATTGAAGACAGTGAAAAAAGCTCCGCGGAGCAATGAATCAAAATTCCAGGCATCAAGAGCTAGCTCAATTGCTCCTACCCTGACGTTTCAGGAATCTATATGTGATATTTACAATTGCATGTCTGTTTCAGAATGTTATCATGTTGTTTTTGAAAATATTTTTATTTAAAAATAAATCAAAATAATATTTTTTTTAAATTATTCTTGATATTATATCTAAAAATACCAAAAATATTTAATTTAAATTATTATTTTTTTTTAAAAAAAGCAATACCAAACCCCCATTCATCTGATTCTGATCACATTTTTCAAGATTGATGCTTTTGGCAATTAGGGCTGTATCGGCGTGTGGTAAATGCAAAGAATTTGGCGAAGTAGACTCGAATTCTATTTTATGACCGTTTGGTGTGGTCATAGGTTTCTTCAAGCCCACCCGCCCCACCTCAACTTTCACTCTTTTGTTTTAAATTTACAAAAATAAAATATAATCTATTTAATAAATAATCTTTATATAAAGTTAAATAAAAAGTGAAGCTAAATTAATTAATTAAAATTTTATTTCATGAATACTTTTATTTAAAATTACACGAGAAATTTAAATAATTACTAAATTAATAATTATTGAATAAGAAAATCATGCATGATTTAATGCAAAATATAGCAAAATGAAAAAAAAATGTTTGGTGTTTAAAATATGTTTTATAAAGACAAAATAATATAAAGATAAAAAGAGAATTTTCTTATTTCTATAATGACTTGTATACAAAGATAGTTACTATACCATCAATCAAATATATAATATAGGAAAACCATTTAGTATGTAGCTAAGTGGTATGAGCTGGGGGACTACAGGATTTGTTCTCTCTATAGTTTCAGGTTTAAACCCTGTGGTTGTTAATATGATAACCATTGGAGGATTACATGATAGTTAATGTCAGGGCTCATGAGATTAGTTGAGATACGTGCAAGTTAACCCGGACACCCAAGTCAAATAAAAAAATAATAATATAATATAAGAATAATTATTATATTTGAAACATTATTAACAAACACAGTTTTTTTTATATTTTTAATCCATCAATCAAATATAATACAAAAAATAGTTCTATATTTGAAACACTATTATCAAACAAAATTTTTATTCTTATTTTTAGTATAATTAAGAGCTATAAATTTTTAAAAACATTAATGAAAAAATAATCTTTAATAGGAGTAAGTATTCTTGCTTCTAGGTTAATCATTGGTACACAAAATTTAGCCTTTCATTCAACGACCACTCATCTCTCATTAATTCAATTTTGCTACTGTTTAACTTTGTTTTTTTATGCATCAACAAAAATCTTGTACTTATCTCTAAAACAAACAACATTAAACTCATGAAGTCAGGGATGTGATAAAGTTTAAGATTGAAGACGACATTGATTTAAGGAGAAAAATAAATTCTACAACTTACGCAATAAAAAACATAATTTTGATAAGGATGAATCTGCAACCCCCAACCACCCTCCGATCCCCTCTAATTATGTTTTGATTCCTCTTTATGAATACCTAATTGATCTTCGTATGTTCATGATTAGGTTTCAGAAATTTTCCTTCTTTTTATTTGTTTATTTCTTTTCAGATAAATTCCTAGATTATGAATTCAAGGTTTTGATTGTCTAATATTTTGTGAGTCTTTAAAAAAAAAACAAGAAATTAGTAAGAAAAAAATATTCTGTTTAGGCACAATTCTTATTTTTTTTTGCATGAAGAACACATTGTTTTAGCTCAAAAATCCCAAATCAAAATATAATATAGTTTTTTGATCTAATAAGTTGAACCCAAATTTGGTCAACAAGTAAAGCTTAAATTTTCATTTCTTCCATGTATTTATAGCCTACCCAAATAAAAATATTTATAATGAGTGAAAAACTCAAAATCATTTTTTAGAGTTTTCCTGGATTTACTATTAGAAAATCGACCACTTCATATAGAAAGTACTAACAAAATTTTTCCATTAGTATTTGGTTGTGAACAATACCGATGACAAGTTTTCATCCCCCGTTTCCATCGGTAGTTTTTTAATTTATGACCTGATTATCGATCCTCCTCTCCCCTCTTTTTCTTTAATTCTTCTGGATTTTTTTTCCTTTGCAAACCCTAGCCATCCCCTTTTCCCCTTAATTTCAACACAATTCAACCTCTCACAACAAATTCAACAACCACAACACTAAGTTATGAGTATCTGTGTTGTGATTCGATTTTTTTTAAGGATTCTTTTCACTTTAAGTAAGTAAATCTAACATATTTGTTTTGAAATTTAATTTTAATATGTTATTTTTTTCCCGTATATTTTTAAAGTATATTGATTTTGTTTGGATGTTTTCTATTTGTTTTATTGTTTTTTTTTATCACATAAACTTATTGTATGAATTTATGATGTGTACATGTTAGAGTTTGTTTTATATTATGTAAAATTATATTTATTTAGTTAATGTATTGAATTAATACATGATTAATATATATACGATTTGATATAAGTAATGGAGGGTCATTTATGGATGTATCGTGAATCACCCAAATGGGTTACGTAAGATAAATTATTGCAATGGAGTTTAAGGCTTTATTAACTACGTAACATCTAATATGAGAAACATTAGTATAGGTGGTATTCGATGCCCATGCAAGGTGTAGAAAAGCAAAAAAGTTTATCGATTCAAATTAAAAATATTAATATTCCATTGTTTATCGGTGATTTCATCGGTACATATAGTTTAAAAGAGTACAACCAAGACACACACATTTTGTTCGTCCTTTTTATCATCTTTCTCATTCTCTCTTTCTCTCTCTAGCACGCACATGCACACCCCTTCAAATATTTGTCTATGTCCTTGCTTAATATTTTCTTCCTTCCTCTATTTGTCCTTGCTTAATATTTTTCTTCCTTCCTCTATTTGTCCTTGTTTAATCTATTATCTAAGGATGTACTCAAATTACACTTTGCTTTCATAGTTTTATAAATTACAGTCAATATTTTTAGTTAGATAAAAATATGAATCTATCGTCATATAATATAGAATGAACAAAGGTTGAAGGAGAAATATGAAGATGATCTTTTCGACCTGTCCAGATTTTGATCCAGATATTTGGAGGGATGATCGTTTCAGTGGACCCCAATAAAAAATCAGGTATACAAGCTCTCTAACACTACAATTGAAAATTTACTATAAGCCTGCATGTATTGACTGTTGGAATGTCCTTCAAGTTGGTTCCATCCAGAGTTCCATGAGGCTTTATCCAAGATGAGACACTCAAACTCCGTGATAAGACAACAGGACTTCGTGCTGAGATTGTGGAACTGTGTTGAATGGTTATGCAGATGTAATCATATTGGCGTGATATATGTGCTCCTCCTTTTACATCCAACGGTCCCAACCAAATATTTGAATCTTAAATTAAATTAATTTAATTAGAAATATATTTTGGTTTTGATTTGATTTTTCATATTATTGAAATTATTTTTTAATTTATTTATTTTTTAATAAAACTAGTAGTGAGGAAATTACAGATGAAATTACCCGCTGGTATTTTTCAATGGTGGTCTAAAGATTTTTACAATTGATGAGTATGCTTGTGGGTGATGCCTAGAACAATGAATACAGTATTTTATAATGTATTTTAGGTTGATTTTATATTTTTAATAATCATGTGTTGGAATAATACACTCGATGAGCATATCTATGGATTATTAGCATTGGTGATTTTAACCATTATTATAGTTAGGTGGTTATTGATGAAAATGAGCATATCTATGGATTATTAGCATTGGTGATGTGGCTACTGATGAAAATTATTAATTTGGATTATTAGCATTGGTGATTTATAACCATTATTATAGTTAGGTGGTGATGACTACATTTATATCCCATATATATATATATATATATAAAGTGATTAATTTCTTGTAAATGAAATAATAATCCATAGTCAAGGATATATTAAAATTAAATATTTATTATCGAGAACTTGGATAACGTAGATTAGCTATATAATATTTTCTCACGAGGAGATGAAATAGGAAAAAAAAGGGGTTAATTACGTCACTGCATGCAAAAACTACTTAAAATTCAACTACAAAATAAAGGCATGTGGTTCCACATCTACCACTCGTTAAGCAGCCTACCCCCCATACCCACGTGGCCAACCAGCTACCCGTCCCTCTAACCTAACCGCCTGTCCCTCCGAGTTACAACTCTTTTATAAATACCTTTTCTTACTTTCTCTGAATACAAACCATCTCCTTTTTATTTATCGCATTTATTTTTCACTCCCTTCTCCCTGCTCCCCCGCTGGCTGCTGAATATTCAAGGAGCAAGCCAGCTAACCAAACACATGGCACCGTCGGTTGAGGAGATCAGAACGGCCCAGCGAGCCGTCGGTCCGGCCACCGTCTTGGCCATTGGCAAGGCCACCCCGCCCAACTGCGTCTCCCAGTCTGACTATCCTGACTTCTACTTCCGGATCACCAAGAGTGAACACATGACTGAGCTGAAGGAGAAATTCAAGCGCATGTGTACGTCGACGTCTATTATATATATCTATATCTATATATCTATCTATATATATAAATACATATTCACACACACACAGAGTGTCCAGCATTTTACCTTCGCAAATGGCCGGGATTGATGTTATGATTATGTGATTTCCATGAACAGGTGACAAATCTATGATCAACAAACGGTACATGCACCTGACGGAAGAGATACTGAAAGAGAACCCTAGCATGTGTGAGTACATGGCTCCGTCTCTGGATGCACGGCAAGACATGGTGGTGGTGGAGGTGCCAAAGCTAGGAAAAGAGGCGGCAGCTAAGGCTATAAAAGAGTGGGGCCAGCCGAAATCCAAGATCACCCACCTTGTGTTCTGCACAACCTCAGGAGTAGACATGCCAGGTGCTGACTACCAGCTCACCAAGCTCCTCGGCCTGCGCCCCTCCGTGAAGAGATTTATGATGTACCAGCAGGGCTGCTTCGCCGGCGGGACGGTCCTTCGTCTAGCTAAGGACTTGGCTGAGAACAACAAGGGCTCGCGCGTTCTTGTTGTCTGCTCCGAGATCACTGCCGTCACTTTTCGCGGCCCATCTGATACTCACTTGGATTCAATGGTAGGGCAAGCGCTTTTTGGTGACGGTGCTGCGGCGGTGATTGTAGGTGCTGACCCTGACACTTCCATCGAGCGCCCATTATTTCAGATCGTTTCTGCCGCACAAACCATCCTTCCTGACTCCGACGGGGCCATCGATGGACACTTGCGCGAGGTTGGTTTGACCTTTCACCTGTTAAAGGATGTTCCTGGGCTCATCTCAAAGAACATCGAGAAAAGCCTGGCTGAAGCATTCGCTCCGATCGGTATTAACGACTGGAACTCCATATTCTGGATTGCACACCCCGGTGGCCCTGCGATTCTTGACCAGGTTGAGATCAAACTCAAACTAAAAGAAGAGAAACTGAGAGCTACGAGAAATGTTCTGAGTGATTATGGTAACATGTCAAGTGCTTGTGTTCTGTTTATCCTGGATGAGATGAGAAATAAGTCTCTTGAGGAAGGGAAAAGCACCACCGGAGAAGGTCTCGAGTGGGGTGTTCTGTTCGGATTCGGACCAGGACTCACCGTCGAGACAGTCGTGCTACACAGCGTTCCGGTGGAAGCAGCAATTTACTGATCAGCCATGAACTACGATCGACCAACAACCTGCAGTAATGGAGAGCATATACTATGATTATAAACATATAAAAAAATAAAAAAGATCTTCCGACCAGTAATAATGGGCAGTTAAGCTAAGGTTGCATTCAAGGATGTTCAGTTGTGTCTATTTTTTACTATCAAAATTAAAGCTTTTATTCTTCCTCGGGACTGTGATAGCACGGGATGGTTTGCGTCTAAATGCTAATTAACTGGTCTCCTTGTATCTTTTGTGGATTAAATTTCTGAAATGAAATGTATTCTTGACTTTTAATTTTACCTTCTTTTTTTTTTGTGCTAAAACTTGTAAATGAGTGATAGCCAAATGGTAATCCAATAAACTTGGACCCATTCATGAGCTTAATTAGCTCGAGAAAACATAAATCCAATAAAATATTATATCAAACATATTTAGTTTTAGTCACGAGTTGAGACTAATGAAACATTGGTTTAGTAACTATAAGATAAGCTCAAAAAACCATGTATCTAGCAAAATATCAGACCCAACATGTTTGTAATTAGTTACAAGCTAAGCCTAAAGAAACACGAGTTTGAGAAAATACCAGACCTGATATGTTTGGGCTTAACGCAGGAGAATTATAGATCTGATAAAATATCAAACACAACATATTTGGAGTTGTGAGTTGAGTCAAAGGAACCATAACTCTAGAAAATATTAAACCCAATGTACTTGGGTTCATTCATAGGTTGAACCCAAGGAACCGTGAGCCTAGTAAGTTGTCAAACCCATCTCATTTGGTTTTGAGATTCGTATAAAACCCTAGGGTGTTCTCCCAAGGCTATTCACATGACATATTCATGCTATGAACAATATTCTCCCTATATCTATAGATGTTTAAAAGGTCTCCCAAGACACCTACCATATTTATTATAGAATAATATAAATCATATTCTAGGGTCTCACCTATTAGCTTAAATTTTTAGGTGAGATGGCTCCTTAACATGATATCAGAGCCTTATTAACTCAGCGGTCATGAGTTCAAATCTCACCACCCTCATTCTATTTGATAAAAATCAAGCACAATGTAGAGTGAGTCTTTGTACAAGTTTCAAGCTCAAAAGGCTTTCACTTGAGGGAATATGTTAGAGAATAATATAAATCATATTCTGGGGTCTCACCTATTAGCTTAAGTTTTTAGGTGAGATCGTTCTTAAACTTTTAGGTGAGATCGTTCTTTAACATTATTTACATCTCATTAATGATTTGTAAAAGATATTTATTTCTCATTAATACTATATAATAGATTTTTATCTCTTATTAATATCATCGAAAGCTAATGACTTTCTAGTCCTTTTACTCTCTCAAGACGACACAGTTTAGGGTTATATATTTTAGGGAATTAATCACACATAAAAAGAAGAAACAAACTTTTTTCCTGGATTTTAAAGTTTTTTCTTTCATCGATTGTCTTTCTCATTTAAAGTTACCAACTCTATCATCGTAAGGTTTTTAAATCTTACTAACAGAGATTGTTTTTGCAGGTATTAAGACTTTTACCATCAATAGTCATAGATCTCTAGCAAGCACTTATAGTTTCAAGTTTGAAACTAGAATCTTTCTGAGAAGACGCAGTTCCCTTGCCTTTTCTAGATGTCATTATTTTTTTACTTCCTAGGATAAAAAGAAAATAATAAAAATGAATATTTAATTAATCATTATATACAAACATCAAATAATATATTTCTTAAACCCTATTGAATTTTGGGACATCATCATAAATTATATTAAATTCTGCTTAATTTCACTAGCTAGCTTTTATAACAATCACCGGCTACAATTGTGATAGTGTGTGTTTAAAAGAAAACATGTTAAGATAAAATATAAAAATCGTCACTCGGCTACAATTGAGATGACACTAAAAGATAATTAAAATGAGATTTATTATGATTAAGCTTTTCCTTTAATTAAGAGAAAGGGTGGGCAATTATTTAATGGTCAAATCGGGATGGGAAAACGTCATAACAATAATTAATACCAGTAATTAAAAGAAAAAGGAAAAAATTAATGGCAGAGTTATAAGAAGAACCAAAATTGAAGGAACTAAGATAATAAGTCAATGAACGATGTCATTAATTATCGATATAATTTAAGTTATGCGAGGAAGCAAATTGAATGGACAATAGCAATAAACTAAACCATACTAAAAAATAATAAAGTAAATCATTATAAAAAAAAACATAATTACTGTTCTCTAAAGCATAATTATATTGTTCCTCCATCATTTATTTATTTTTAACTTAGTTTCGAGGGTAGATATGATGGTTTTTTCACCATGACATGAGTGATTTTTGTGAATTATATAGGGTTAGAATAATAATTTCATTTTTAAATGCATGATCCTGAAATAAAATAATCAATACCTCCTCCTCAAAGATATTTTTGTATTTTCAAGTTTTTGATATAGTATAATTATTGTAATGTTTTTAAAAGCAAAATCAATTAAATTCTCATTTCGAGTGTTTTTTTTATCATTTCAGTTTATTTTTATTATAAATTTCAAAGATATTAAAGACAATTGTTTTAAAATATATTTATTAAATATAATTTTAAGGATACTCTCACCCAAGCGCTAGTATGTGGATGAATCTCGTGTTATTCTAGTGATGTATGAGGGATTGTCTAGCCACCAAATACCATATTTTATGATAAAATTAGAAAGGTTTTGACATCAGTAACTTGATGAGACGACACGTGTACCCCCATTCATGGTGGTTTGGCATCAAAACCATTCCCCCTTTTATTCTATCTTCCCGCCTAGATTTTTGTGTCAACCCTTTAAAAAATTAACAACCCTTTAATTTGTTGGTTCTTCAAATTTGGTCCCTTTATAATATTTTTTTTATCTTGAATAATCTATTGAGTTTCACCTCTCTTAAAAAAAATTATCTTTGAAATTTGGTCCCCATTTTATTTTTTTCTGTTTTGAGTCTTTTTTAATTTGATTTTGTTTTGTGATTTCATCATTTTTTGTTTTTTCCTATCAAATTTAATATTTTTTTCCTTTAAATACTAATTTCTTGTCCATGATAAGCTTTTATTTGGGATCATTTTCTTAAATTGATTTTGTTTTATGATTTAACCCTCCTTTGTTTTTTATCCTTTCAAATTTAATCTTTGTTCTTTTGATTGCTATTTTTTTTTCTTTTTACAAGTTTTAAAATTAATATTTTTAAATTGACTTATAATAAACATCTTAAGTGGACCTGGATCGAGGGTATCATGAGTTACGAGTTCTTAAGATTTAATTAGGTTTAACATGTTTATCTAAGTTAGCTTGGTTTTTAATCTTTAAGTTTTTTTTCCTTATTTTTCTAATTGATATTTTTATTATTTGAGATCATTGTTTTCCATTAAATTACATCCTCCTCAAGTTTTTTCTATAAAATTTTATCCTTATTCTTCTTATTTCTCTTGCAAGTTTTTCTTTATTAATATTTTTTTTACTGATATAGTCCTTTGAAATTAAAGTGGTTGAGAATTATGCTTCTTGATTGAATCAAGATCAAGAATTTCATTGGATACGATTTTTAGATGTTAGACCAGGTTTAAGAGATTTGTCGGGTTTGCTTGATTTTTTTTATCTTTCTCTGAATCGATGTTTTTTTATCCTTTTTTTCCAAATTTTGTCTGCTATTTTTATAGTTTGATTCTATTAAGTTAGACCACTACAAAAAAATTCTTTTCACCTTCAGCCAAATTTTTTTATTCATAAATCATTTATCATATTACAAATGATTTTCAATTTCACCCCTTTATGAATTTTTATCTTTCAAGTTTGGTCATAATTATTTTAATTGTAATTTATTTTGTTTGGGATCATTTTTTTTTTCAAATCTCATCCCTATTGGATTTTTTCCTGACAAATTATATTCATTTTTTGTTGACGTTTTTTTTTTCTTTTGCAAGTTTTTTTTATTTTCTCTCTCAATTTTATCCTTCAGAAATTAATTTTGTTGAGTTTTAAGTTGACTAGAATTTTACAGGTTTCATTGTTTTAAGAATTATATCAAGTTTAAAAGGTTCGTCAGGGTTTCCTTGGTTTTCTTTCCTTTTTTTTTGAGCTTATGCTTCTTTTTTTTCAGGTTTCGTTCTATTGACCTCTATGATTTTTTTTCAATTTTGCCCCTATATTCTTTTAATATATAATGAATCTATCAAATTATAAATGTTTTTTATTCTTACCCCATGTGATTTATAATCTTTTAAATTTGATATTCATTGTCAATTATTTAGTTGTTTGAGATCATTTTTTTCCCCAGATTTCATCCTTCTCAAGTGTTTTTTCTTTCAAAATTTTATACATATTCTTTTTTAATATTGTTTTTTTTGCAAGTTTTCTACTCATATTTTTCTCAACAATTTCATTATTCAAAATTAAATTGAATGGTATTTTATCTTATTGATTAAATTCGGGTCTAGAAAATTTGCACTTAAGTTTTCTTCTTATTTTTTTCAAGTTGATGTTTTCTGTTCTTTAAAGAAGTGTTACTTTTTTTTTACGGGGTTTTCTTTCAGTTAGATTAGCATTGAATTGTTTAACAGGTCAGCAGTGTTTTTTTTAACATTAAAAAATATTAATATGAGCCACAACACAGCACAAGCGAACGACATGGTCCTAATCTATACAACCTTTGCTTTCCCCATGAGAAACTTATCAAAATACGTTCCTTGTCGGCTAGAAAATTGTTCGAGCCTGCACAGGAAACTACTGTACTTGACAAGCTTAAAAAATACTGAGTGGCGAGGCGTTTGATTTTATTTAATATTTACCGTAAAATTTCGAAAATACGCAGGGCAGACAAGTCAACTGCTTGTAGGGTAAAATCATATTTTATTGTGTAAAAATACCTGAAAAAGATGAAAATTCCCTCAAACATTCTAAGAATATCAACCGGTCCCTTGAAAAAAAATCAAAAAATACCCATTAGTCCATGACTAAAATTGAAGCATACTAGAATAAAATGATAATTATACTATTACAATACACAATAATCATCTATGGATAATGCTACAGTAAATTCACGAACTGATTTAGCTTCTTTCTTAATATATGATAGTTGTATTTTGTTTTCCTCATCCCTCGTTGAGCCGCACTTCCATTTCTAAATTAACATGACGGTGATCCACTGGGCTGAATACAGACAAAATCGGGGTGGTTGGCAAAAAGTAAACACACCGATGAAGCAGAGTTTTTGATGCACCAAGGTAAATTATGGTGTTTTCCTGCGTCCCCTATGAACAACACAAACCATCCTTCTGACCATCATCCTGCATCTCTAAAAAATGTAGTTAATAACATTACTGATTCTTAATTTATGCACCAACCGACAGGGAAGCTTCTTTGCGACAATGGTGAGGGAAAATGGGCAGTGCTCACTCCCCTTGCTGAATTCATACTGTACATCTTGTTCATGCTGGCCGGATGATACGAGGCATGCACGGTCACCATCACCGGTATGTTCGTCCTTCTCCCGGTGAAAACTGCTCTTTGTAGCACGAGAAAGACTTAATCCCCTGCAAAGTCAAAGCTGGTCAAGGGCAGTAATGGTTTGAACAAGAAACAAAAGCTTCTGTGACTCACCTTGACATGATGCCTCGGTATAATCCGAACCTCGTGCCATGACCTGAAATAAACATGTTTCTAAATATTTGCTAGTTCGGAGCTCAGTTTTGGTTTGGAACATCTTCATTGAATTTCACATTATACGCATTCATTCTTGTTTCCCTCTTCAAGAATCAATGGTGAAACTGTGCAGAAGGGAAAGTTAATGGAAGGGCTGATTCTGTAGAGCAAACGATTCTAGTATTTTATAAGGGCAGGCAAGCAAGCATGAAGTTCTGCTATGCATTGAAAGATCCAATTTAGCAGTTGTGCTCTCGGCAGCTCTAAAAGAAGTTCAGCCTGTAAATAATCAAGAAAAAAAGAGAGTTAAAAGACGATGTTTAAATTCCAAAGAAATCTTTAAAAAACCATAAATATTAATGGTATAATGTCTAAATTACCTTTATTTCGTTTCCATCAAAAACCAAAGAGTTTCTATGCGTTTCAGATGACATTGAATCCGTCATCAGCTTAAAAACCATTTTACTCATATTTGTTTCCATGCCAACCATCTTTCCAGATGCATAGATTCTCGTAATCCCAATATCTGCTGCCATTCTCCTTACATAAAGCTTCTTCAAAAGAATTTCCATGGAGGAAGGCTCTTTTCCATACTGGCGACGCAAATTTTCTGTAAATTGCATCAAACTCCATATATCTGTCTCTGCAGCTTTCTCAGCGTCATTAATAATTTCCATGGGGTTCTCCAAATAATTTATGTAATCAGAAGGGAGATGAGGGTTTATATTCAAATCAATCTGCATTGAAAGCCACCAACGAAGTATTACTATGAGTAAAAAAACATTGTCAATCATAAACTCATTTCATCTAACGCTACGTTGCATTTTAAACAAACATCAATAGTGGAAATAAGAGGTTCAATGAAATGTGGTCATTTCTTCTGTAATGTGGATGTAATTATGAGCTAACATATAGCTTCTTACACACTTTACACTTACAACCAATTATTGCTATACCATGCCATCAGATTTTGTACTCATGATCATGCTTCTCCTTCTAACATGAAGTATATAATCCATACGACCGATCCCTTATCCCTTAATGACAAGCTCCTTGTATCTTTCTGCCTCAGTGAGAACTTACTGTTAACTTTTCTTCTACTTCTTTTTTATATGAGTTTGTTCTCATTTTATTAGAGGTTTGATAAAGGTGAGATTTGAATCTGATATCTCATCCCGTACTCTTTGCTTATACAAGCTCGCTGGAATTTATTGTTATCAAAATATTAAAAAATAATATAAATCATATCTTAAGAACTCTCTTTCCAGACAGTGACAGGAAGTCCTATCTCACAACATAAGATTACTAAGGCTACAATCTGAACTCTATTCCTGAAAGAAAGTGATAAGACAGACTACTATACCGATCTCACCTGGTAGTTTAAGCTTTTGGAGTGAAATGGTTCTGTATCACGTTACCAAAGCTTTAATGAGCAAAAAGTCATGAATTCAAATATCACTACTCTCGTTCTTTTTTTTTAATAACAACTAAAGTTTTTTTGAGCTGAACTGGTTCTTTGACACAAAGAAACTCAAGCACATGAGCATACATTTCTCAAGACATAATGTAGAGATTTCTTCTTCTTTTATTTTTCTGACACGAGGAAGCTTCTTTCAGATTTTTCAAAACCTGTTCTTTCATTATATCTCAACATAAGCAAACTGATGCAACTGAAAATTTAGAACATGGCACACTAAATATTTTAATCAAACATAGTTACATACTAACAAGATACCAAAGAATAAAGAAGTCACCTGTACTGACTGGTAAGGAACTGAAATTACCCTGTGCTCATCAACCTGAAAACAAAATTTAAGAGGTTAGGGCAGCAAAAGTAGAAGAGCAGAAACTTGAAGTTTATACTGATGACAATGGAAATGCAACCCAGTTACTATTACATAGACTGAATTCACTAGCCATCATTTTGTAGTGCAGGAACTATACTGTTGGTTTACTTTATCTGTTCAATCAGACTGAGACATCATGATGAAGACTGGAAACAGAAAAGGAACCAGAACGCAAAGATATCCAAAAAAATTAAATACGTAACAATTGAGCAAAGCTTCTTCTTTCTCAATGTATAAGTAAGATATAGTAAAATGCATCATGAAGCAGACCTTGGACAAACTTTCAAAGAGCATTTCGAAGAAGAAATCAACTCCAATATTCCCAACATCCCCAGTCTGTTGCTCACCAAAGATGGTACCAAAGCCTCGTATACCCATGTCTCTCTCTGCAAGTTGGAAACCTTGGCCAAGTTCTCGGCATTGTTCTAGAGCTGCTAGCCTCTCCTGAAAAGTCAAATAATTTCAAAAGTTACATAAAAATCTAGCAGGGGGTATTACGATCAACCAGGTGCATTAATAAAAAAAATGATAGGCTGTTTTGCTGAGCATACCAGCGCCTGATCAGTTAACATTGACTTGTCAGGGTAAAATAAATGTGCGTGAGCTTCCTTATCTGCCCTGCCCACTCTTCCACGCAACTATTGCAATAACATTAAAGATTGAAAATAAGATCAAATATTTTCTAACAACAAAAACAATATAAAGGATTCTGGATGCACTCCAGTTTCTTCATTGCACGAATGAAAAATCATTGAGGATGCTTTCTAGGTTCACCTAATTGATAAAATAGCTCAAGGGATGAAGAAATTAACTTAATTATACAAACACTTCTGCATTAGATATATCCAAAGATAAATGCATAGTTTAGGGGGACATTGGGGGGGAACCCAATTTTTCTTCTGCTGATGGGAGAGACAGGAGACTTTTTTAGAGTATATCTGATGTTAATCTTTGAAAGGTAAGAAAAACAGCAAGAAGCAAAACATATAAGAATGAGTTATTAGCTTTGGTACTGGAGATGCAATCTAAGTTAAAAAAAAAAACATGCTTGGGATCTCATACCTTTTAGAAGAATTTTCTAGAAATGGAGAGCTTCTGACTATTTTGTAGAAATATTTAAACAACATATTTACAAGAGAGAGTGGAGGGCGGAACCTGATACAATTGAGCTAGACCAAATAGCTGAACATCCTGAATTATGATGGTATTTGCATTTTGAATATCAAGCCCGCTTTCTACTATATTTGTGCATATAAGAATCTTGATTTCACCTTGTGCAAATTGCTCCATGGTGTCCTCAAGCTGCTTTGAATATTGCTAAACACACGCAGCAAGAAAAGAACATCACAGAATGTGTGGGAAATCAGAAACAAAATTTTTACGATGGGAGGAACTAAAACTACATTAGTATACACTCAGAGTTTTGATCATCACATGACTTTTCAGGGTAAGCCGCTTTACTTTGTGAAAAGACCAAGAAAAAAAGTTCATGTCCCCTTTTTATAAGGAGAGTGACGCAACCACCCCATAAACAGGAATTAGTGCACCCCTCACCAACTCATTTAAGAGATGGTGCGCACCAATCCCCTTTGTAGGAATTAGTGCTGTGAACCTGTTATCTACAAAGCAAATGAGCACCACCCTCAGGTGTTCATCAAGTCTCACTTTGGGACTTGGCGGTTGGCCCATTCCATCCTCTTATATTCATAACTACTATTAGCAATCAGTTCATGTTCATATATCCATATTCATCAATCAATTCACATGAGCTACGACATTGTAGTATGAACTAGTTTCCTTGACTTTTCAGCTGTCTTTTTCCAGTATTCGATCCTTGCATGCCACATGGCCCCTTTCCAACACTTGCAATTTAACCCCAAAACAAACCACAATTAAGTCCTTGAAATTTTGGTTTTTGCAAATTAATCAATACCAACTTAAAGAATGTAAAATTAACTCCCCAGAGGCAAAAATCGGGTGTTTGCATTTGGGAAAAGCGATGGTTTGATGCTTTGTCTTGTGATCTTATGAAATACTAAGGTAGATTCATCTGAGTCACAATGCTAGTTTTTCATATAACAAACATGAGATAAAAGGGAAAATATCAAAACAGTAAAACATGGAACAAATAAAACTAAAAAATGCAACTTCAAGGAAGACAAAAATCTATGAGGATGTTAATGTTCAATTTGCATAATTTAGAATAGCAACACCCTTCAAATCAAACCTTGATATGGTAATACACATTTAAAAGTGGACCTTTGGGTGGTCTGGGCTACTATAGTATACCCGCACTAAGATAATTTCTTGTTAAACATCTAACATTTTTCAGATAAAAGAAAATACCTGCCCATGTGCAACAGCTATTTCTACATTTGGAAATGATTGTTCAAGGAAATCCTTCACTTCTTCCAGCCCTGTTAGGCAAAAATGAAGCATAGATCCATATCACCAAATTGAGAAACGCAAACGACTTTTGAAGTCTACCAGGAAACAAACCACAGAAAATTCCAACTACCAAACTTCTTCATATTTAATTTTGGCTCTTAATTTCTGTTGATAGAAGTAAATAAAGTTTTTTTACAATGTATCAAAAACAGTTAGATGATAAACAAATAAAGTTATGTACCAAACAGGTGATTGATTATAAATGATTACCAGTAAGGCCCGTAGTATATACTATGCATGTTTAACACTCTAATCCTATTTAGTATACAGCAGGATTGAAAAGTTTTTGCACAAGCATTGCACTTGAAAAAAAATAGAAAGGCATATCCAATACCTTTAATACGAGGCAAGACATAAAATACTTGACCACCACGGTCCAGCTCATATTTGATTGCTGATATTAGCGTCTCTTTACTGTATGCCGACATATGGGTCTTTATAGGAACTCTTTCTGGAGGTGGAGTTGAAATTAAACTGAAAAATGTAAGTGCATCTTTAAGGTTACCAGGTTATAGACCAGCTAATCAGTAATTTCAAAAAATGTTCAAGGGAGAAGAGGTTCATTCTTCAAACAGGAAGATAATTTTTAATATCTTCAGATCATTATTTAGGTTGCATGATGGAGTATGGATTCATTTCTATAATAGATATGTATGGAAAGATTTCTACAAAAGAAATCCGACAAACATATTATATAGAAATAGCCTTTTATAACATAATCAACTTTACAAATCCTTGATCCTACATTCACCATTGTACGATTCCAATCTACAACGACAACAAGAAATAAAGAAATCTATTAAAATGACTAAACTTGTATGTGTACTATACAATAGTGGACTTTGGATGGTCCACGCTTCTGAATTTTAATTGTACAAACCAAGATCCTCAAATCCTACTTTAGTATAGGTCCAAAGTCAGTATCGCACGCTCATCCATTATGAGACCTTTCATATTGAGGGGAAATGATTACCTAGCACTGACTTTGAATTTTCATTTTACATGCTTCAGCAACTGGCCATTTAGAAACTCAAAGTGCCTGGCTAAACTAAACTAGATGAACAATTTTCTTCATCAAATGCATATTTGCCTCAGGTATATTACCTTGCATCCCGAAATCCAGTCAATGCTAAATAAAGTGTTCGAGGTATAGGTGTTGCAGAGAGAGTAAGAACATCGACTGAACTTTTGAATGAAGCAATCTTCTCCTTCTGTTTGACACCAAACCTCTGGAAAGCAAAGAACATTGCACATGCAGATCACAACACAAACTATTTCAATTCAATACTAGAGTGAATCAGAATTTCTTTGTTTATTTTAAAGTGATTAGATGGCCAAGACAGCCACAGCAAAATTTCTTTGTTTTCCTTCCAATTAGCAAAACCATCACTGACGGAAAAGTTACTTTTACTTTCTCTTATTATTTTTTTAATAGGATCTATGATGTAGATCAACAAGGCAAAGATCATTGAACGTCATAGAAATAGGCTTAGGAGGCAAACCTGTTCTTCATCCACTACAAGAAGGCCTAGATTGCTATACACAACACAACTTCCAAGAAGTGCATGAGTCCCCACAATAATGTCCAAATGACCTTGTTCAATCATGTTCAAATACATCTCTTTCTCTGCTTTAGTCTGCATGCAGTAACAGGTCTGACATTCTTAAAAACAAAGTAGTAATTGTAAATTAAAAGAGCATATAACTGACAATGAGCTGCATGCCTGACTCCGGAAATGGTTGTTAGAGCTTCATAATGAGCCAACAAACGCTATTTCAAGAGAAATCTTGTCTGAGTTTTTCTTCATGCTAACTCTTTGTTTGCAAGATAGAAACACAAATATGAATATGAGCCAACTCCCACTGAGTTGGCTAAATAGGATAGATTATGTACCTGAAACCGACTCAGAAGTGCAACCTTGATATGAGAGTACTTGGAAAAGCGTTCTGAAATAACATCAAAATGCTGTTTGGCCAGAACAATTGTTGGTGCTAAAACCATAGCTTGCTTTCCTGCTGAAACAATGCAAAAGATAGCACGTAAAGCAACTTCTGTTTTACCAAACCCAACATCTCCACAGATTAGTCTGTCCATTGGAGTTTCTCTCTTGTTCAAATCCCTCTCGACATCAATAAAAGCCTGGAATGAGAATCCAATTTGTAAGCACAGTACAAGGGAAGGACAGAAAAGAGTAACACTAGTTTAGATAGATTAGTGGGGTTTGTTGTGCCATCTGTTATGAGATAATGAATGTTGAATCTGAGAAAAGGGAAAGGAAGGTGTTGAATTCTGTGGAGGTTACTGCTAAGGCTTCCTATCCCCTCCAAACAAATGAAAATAGATGTAAATGCAAACATAATCTCAACAATGATTAAAAACTGAATAGGATTGTCTTGGCTATCTAAGAATATAAACATCTCACTAACATAGATGAGGATACCTAAGAAACCTCGCTTACAAATTTTAAAAATGCAGCTAAGTAAATATTTGCAAGATTGTATAGCTACCAGCTTCTGGTCTGGTGTGGGCTCATAAGGAAATTGAGCAGCAAATTCTGCCATGTAAGGAGTCTTTGGGTAGGGAGGTCTTCTTTGTTTTAGTCTATGTAGATACAGCTCCATTAAGTCAACCACCATTTTCTGTATCGCAACCTTTCCTTTTGTCTTTCTCCTTTCCCATGCACCAGTATCGCTCAATTTGCTCAATGTCCGAGGCTTTTTCGTCTCGTTCGGGCTGGAAGAACATGGGGGGGAAATTATGACAAGTCCTTTACATGAGAGGTAAGGAATTCATACCAACTGTTTTTGCAACTGAATGTACCAATGAACTTAACTAACACTTTAAAAATCCAACCAGATTGAATAAAACAAGCAACCTATAAAATTCATCAAGCATTACACCAAATAAGAAGCTGCACGTGTAAAATTAGTTCAAAAAGGAGGGGAAGAAAAAAAACCTACAGACTGTATCGATAAAGCATACGAGAAGCCTGCTTAATAGGAAGCTTAGCCATCCCATCAGCATATTCAATGAACACATACTCAACAGCCTCTGAAGAACCCTTTGGCACATCAAACTTAATCCCAACGAACCTCCCAATTCCCACCTTCTTATGAACAACATAATCCTCAGAACGAAGTGTATAAGGATCGACCTTGTAACTAAAAGACATCCCCTTCTTTTGCCACCCTATCGCCTTTCAACTTCTGCAACCCTCTCTGCTGCTGCTCTTTCACCATCTGTATGTAGTGATTAGCCTCTTCAGAATCCATTATGGGCTTTGAGCCCTCTCTCTTTCCATGGTGTTGCCGGCGAATTCTCTCGTTGAGGATGGAGATGCGGTCCTGCTCAGTCTCAATCTTGTACTTGGAGGTGTCTGTACGGCTGGAAAAGGGGACTGCTGCTTGGGTGTGGACGGCATTGGTGAGGGAAAACGATGGTTTGTGGTTGTGGTTGTGGCGATAAGGTGATTTCACAGAGAAAAGCTTCCGCAGCTTAGTGGACGAGTTGAGTTTGAAGATAAGAGGCGTGGACATGTCAAGCGAAGCCATTGGACGAGGATAAGAGGGAACTCTTTTTTTTTTCCCCAGACAAGAGATAACTAATAATGAATGACCGGAGAGGTTTTGGAGAGGTTTAACAGGAGACAACGTCAAAAATGTTTTTTTTTTAGATTTTTGTTTGTCCAAATTTGGGTCTCTTGCCATGGATAATAACTAATGTGGCGTGTCAATTTTTAATCCATTCGAGTTAATTATAACTTAGTCCCTGTACTTTTTCAATGTTGATTGACTAGTCCTCGTGGTTTTAAACACCATGATAATGTTTGTATTTGCAGGGACAACATCAATCCTGCAAGATTTTAGTTTTTCTAAAATTATTTTTTTGACCATTTTAATATGCTAATATTAAAAATAAACTAAAATCTTGATAATGACATTTCAAAACCATCTATTTTTTTTTAAAATAAAAAAAAGGAAAAAAGAGGTGGCAAGTTCATTGTTGAATTTGGCCACCTTTTTTAGTATTATTTATTTACCCAGAGAAAAAAAAGTCAAAAACCCTAGTAATTTATCAGATGAAGAACCTGCTGAAGGTTAACTGTACAGAAAGGGAAAGCTGTTTCATGGAACACCTGTTATAAAGTAAGCTAATGGATGATAGTGTCCGAAAGATTACACATAGTATATCATGCCAACTTCAATGAGGCTGATGTGAGGAATGTTCAGAGCCACAGCAGGGCCCCTGCAATTCTTCCGAAGAAATGAGTAGCCGATATCAATGGCTAGTTTTTTAAGGAATGAGGAAGATCTCCTTGCCTTCACATATGAATGCCCCATTATATAGGCTACCCCTGCTTCCTTTGCCTGGACCAGATCCGTCAGCTCTTCCCGGACCGAAGGATCCATCCCGGGATTTGACGGCAGCTGAAACCTCACATGGCGCCTTCTGATCTGAGGGTTCTCGTCATCGTAAGCAGATCGCAAGCTCTGGAGGGTTAACGATCTGCTACTCTGGATAGACTCGTCGATGCTGATAAAGTCTTGCTCTGATGCTATTAAACTCAAGCTGGACTGGACAGGGTTGATGCTCATAACAGCCATCCTGCCGTCAAGGGATGGACTCTCGGATGAAGAGAATTGTGGTTCAACAGCCTCCATCTGAATGAACTCGGCTATGCTCTGTATGAGCTTGTTCTCGAAGTTGCCATCGTCGCGCTGGATGTCCTTGTAGCCATACCTGACAATGCACCTATACATGCGATACGGTCTTGGGCATACTCGGCCAATGAGGAAGCGTTCTTCAGGGGGGACATATGGAACAGGGACTGATTTTACACAAACAAAAACTAACACCTTATGAAATGCAGGGAGATTTGTTACAAAGTGAGAGAAGATTGCAGGAACTCCCAGTAGCCAGTTCAGAGTATACAAGACCTATCCCCGGTACACGGACAATGCCAAGGCTGGGGCCCAATCCTAGTATCCATTTTAACGAAACTTTGTTGTGCAGATCAAAGTTGTACTTCTTGCGAATTCCATAATGCCAAATGTACATGATAAGCAAAAAAACAGCAGAGAACACAAGAGGGGCCCATCCTCCCTGGGGCACTTTCATGAGGGCTGCTGACAAGTAGACACCCTCAATGAACCAAAAGAATAGAAGGAAACATGCAGCCAGAATGACACTCTTCTGCCAAACAAAGATTATGACCAGTGCCATGAGAAATGTTGTGATAAACATGACTGTCATGCAGGCAAGTCCTGGGAACCAACACGCAAACACAAAAAATCACTATGATATTCAACTATGATACTCATAGGCCTAATAAAAGTATGGGAAGCGGTGGAAAGAATGTCAGCCATCCCTCTGTTGCGAACCCTGCAGAGACACTTGTGCAACAACTTTGGGCCCCAATATGACATTCCAGGAAAGTTGGCATACATCATCATAAAAAGTTTAGGATAATCACCAGACAGCAAAATTAAGAGGCAGCAAAGCAGTGAAGAGAGAAGTTCTAGCTAATTTGTGCAGCTGAACTCCTAAATGGTTCACATATAGCAAAAGGTGCTTGAAATTGCACAGCTGAACTGAAAATCTTATATGTCTTGAATGCTTGGCATATAGCTATAATAGCAGGCCTAATTGCATCCACAAAGCACTTTTGCAAGCTAAACATCAGATAATTGAGGAAAAGAATGACAGCATGACAGAGGGAGAGGAATGACTTACCATAAGCATTTCCGATGAAAGTTGTATCTCGAAATCCAACAGTTACAGCAAGAGTAAGAACCATGAGGATCCAGTTTATTTCTGGGATGTAGATCTGCCCATATATATGTTTTGAGGTGTGAACCACTTTTAACTCGTGGAAAACATCCAAGGGCATGACATTGCTTAACAATAGAGAAAGTGGCGGTGATAACAGCTTGACTCCCAACAACAGCAGCAAGGGTGGCAATAACACATACAGGCCAAAATACACTATCTGCAATATGCAATTAGGCATCAAATTAAACCAACTCCAATAGGATAGAAAATTCAGGAACAATTGTTACTTAAAGTCACATTGAATACCAGGTATCGAGTCATAGAAACTGTTTGACATAGAGCTTGGATTTTTAGATAGAAATGCAGCCTGACCCATGTATTGTACAACCAAACAAGGGTAAATAGCCAATGCAAAAGCAAGCTGCACAGGCAAGATCATCATTAAATTTATCACTTGGAAATACAATTATAAGTACCTTGGTGACAGATAACACAGTTCCAGTTTACACTCACCCTAATAGATAAGGCAGTGAAATGACCAAGATCAGCAAACATTGCTTCAGTGCCTGGTGAAACCCAGAAAAATTCTTGGTAATGAGTGCACTATTAGCATTGTACAAAACTGAATCAGTTGTTGCAGTTAGAGACCAAACTACAACTTTAAATCAACCAAACTCACAACGAAAAGTGACAATCACATGCAACAAGCCAGTACAAAATCATGCAAGATCAATGTCCAGATCCCAACATACCAGTTATGGAAAGAAGGACCCCTCCCAGTGAAATCCAACCATCTTTACCCGTCTGGCTGAAGAACTTTATAATGTAATGAGGTGACAAAGCACGAAGAATCTTTGGGTTCCAATGTATAATGTTGTACAGTCCAATGGAGAGAATTGACACCAACCAGATGATTACAATTGGTGCAAACATAAAGGCTACCTTATGAGTGCCGCAATGCTGCAGAGCAAAGAGGCCAACCAAAATGACACAGGCAAGCAAGACAATTACACCTATCAAGAAAAGCAAGCGTACTTTGTCAAAACTGAGTATTATGAAGCTGAAAGGTGTAAAGAAATATCGAAGCATTAATAGGCATAATAATAGAAATTTTGAGAGGACAGGTTGGTAAGTATAACTAAATTACCATTAGTCAATTTATTCTCCGCCACTTGTAGCCCAGATACCGCTGACAAGACTGCAAGCACAAAAATTCGATTTATAAATTTAATCCAGGGATGAAGAATTGAAGTGGAGAAAAGAACCGTTGATGTTGCTACTTCTATGTAAGAAGTTTCTGCAGGGTGAAGTAGTGAATCAGGCAGAAGATTTGAAAAGCCACAAAAATAAAAGGAAAGGTAAAACATAAGTTAATTAGAATGCAGAAATTAAAAAACCCTACTGTTATCAGCATCAATGACGGTTGCTAATGAGATGATTCATGTCTGCACAATAAAATCAATTGAAGACATGGTCCTCCTTATTTTAATTTGTAAATCTGGCTAATTAAATTAATTTACAAACCAAGTATACTGTAATAACAAGATCTATAAATGAATTTCCTTGCTTGTACATGCCTTGCAGAATAGAAAACTCAGCTAAAGATATGGAAGCAAAACAATTCTTACCACACCTCCAATGTTCAAAGTGTGGCGAGGACAATACACTCAAGCAGTTTGGGAAATACATAATTATTGAAAACTCATAGTAATGCTTTACCAGATATTGCTGGAGTAAGCACGCCATCACCTATGACCATGCAAGCACCAAACAAGACGACAAGAAGTAGCACAGTCCGAAGTCTTCTGTGCTTCTCCAAAAATCTCTTCAATGGAGAGGAGGAAATAGCCTGTGTTGAGGGGCCAAATTTGTAGGCTGAGAGCTCCTCATCAGCTGCTTGTTGATTGGGAAGCAAGCTAAACTTTGCATGCCTGCAAAGCAACGAGTAAAGAGCAAATGTGCCGCCTGACATAAATTGAAGTGTATCAGAAAGAGAGCATGGAATTAGAATTCATGTGAGAATAATATTTGATAGAGAGGGTTTGTCTCACCTTCACCATTATCATCTGCACTCAACAAGATACAAATATACTTGATCAAAGGTATCAATGTAAAGGTCCAGAAAATCAAGGAAAATGCACCAAAAATTACTTCCTCATTCTGATGTTTCTGCATCTTCCCAGCAAATGTGTTTGTATAAACGTAAAGAGGTGAAGTACTCAGGTCTCCATACACTACCCCAAAGCTTTGATATGCTAATAGTAGATTCCTGGAGAGAATTGACCATGAAAACTGCAAAATCACACGCAAGTAAAGTTATAGTTCAAGGAAACTACTGGCATTTTAGCTCATTACAAAAAAAAGAAGCTCCTGCTTAGTTTACTTCTGACACCAAGAATTACAGCAAGCCTGAATTGAGAACTACAGAGAGGCAACAAGACTTGTGAAAAGTATAATCGGCACAATATGATTAGGAAATAAAAAGTAAATTGAATCAAAAAAATATCCAGTGAGTAATCTTTGTGTTTTCCATCATGTTACAGACCTGACTTGCCATTAATTTGAGCTATTTATGCTGAAGCCATTGACTAAAACAAATTTTGTTTCTTTACACATATATATTTAAAATAGACGTTTATTGATGACCACGATGATATGAAGAACTCGACCTCTATCACTCGGGTTCTTATCATCCAGCATATATCTTAATACAGATGCACACAACAGCAACCATCCACACACAACCATTCAGATAATGCTTTGAAATAATAAAAAATTAAAATATGACATCAGGGGAGAGAGAAAACCATTGACTTTGTCAGTGAAAAAGTCCATTCTCGCTAAGGCCAAAACAACAAGAAGTTGACTGGCATTTTTTTTAAGAAAAAAAACTAACTAGTTGAAATAATTGTTTGGA
The DNA here is from genome assembly GCA_029228465.1 of Salix viminalis. Classification (NCBI taxonomy): domain Eukaryota; kingdom Viridiplantae; phylum Streptophyta; class Magnoliopsida; order Malpighiales; family Salicaceae; genus Salix; species Salix viminalis. The sequence continues at coordinate 3,473,480 of CM055439.1, forward strand.
TAATCTCATAACAGGTAACACAGCAACATATTATACTGTAAGAAAGAAGTAGTCTGAAACCAATGTTAATGAAGCTGTTTGATTTATTAAAGTCAGAAATCAGTGAATTCATTCAAATAAGATCTCAATGAAGCTGTTTGGTTTGATGCATCCAATCCCGTCGACTGATAAAAAAAAATTATATGATTATTACAGTGTAATCATCTCCATCTAAAAACTGCAATAAAACTGCGAAATCACTTCCCATTTCTCTCTTTTCGTTTCTAATAATCAAAACTTTTCAAGCACATATTAAATCAATCCAGCAAGAATCGAGTTCATAAACTCCGAAAAAGCGAATATATAAAAAAGACAAATTAAAGAAAATGATAGAGAAATTGATAAGAGAGAGGGGGGGAAAGCCTTACTTGAGATGGATTAGAAGAACGGTGAGTTCCAGCTCCTGCCTCCATTGGCAAACTCACAGGTCCCTCCCTCCCTCTCTCTCTCTCTGAGTCTTGAGTGTGGTACTTGTTCTTCTTCTTCTTCATTGAAATAAACCTGGAATATTTTTATTATTGGATGTTCGAAAACTTAATCATAGACTTATCTGATCTCACGGATGACTCATTTTTTTTTTTTAAAGTGTTGGTTTGATACTGTGGTTTTATGCTCACAGAATACCGTCACGCTGGTTACGACGCGTGTCCCTCTTCAATCCACTCCAATGCTGTATTGGTCCGGTAACGCTGTGCAGAAAGTTTTTTTAATTCAAAATATATTTTTTATTTTTATTATTAATATATTAAAATATTTACAAAATATTAATCTAATGTTCTCTCAAATAATAAACACTTTGAAAAAACAGATATTAAAATAAAAATAAAAAAATCAGATGCAATAGCTTTTTAGGAGATAAATATTTTCCTTATTTACATGTATTTCTTATTTTAAGTTTAGAGAACTTTTTTCTTATTTTTTTTCCTATCTAGGATTATTATGTTTTTATAGGTTTCTATTTAAATAAAATAATTTTTTTATAAATAAATTTAGTATTATCTAAGCTATTTAGTTTTACTTGTTGGAGATTTTGTTTTAAAACAAAATTAATTAGCACATTTAAAATGAGATTGAAATAGAGTTCATTCATTTTTAGAGTTCAAATTTATTTTTCAACAAGAGTTTTTTATGTTAACATGAAAAATTAATATGATAAAATAAATTATACGTAAAAGAGATTGATATAAGAAAATTCTTGGTTGAAATGTTTTGAAAAAAAATCAAAATCTGTTAAAACTATATATATATATATATATATATATATATATATAAAACATCACTTCTTTGTTCTATATATATTAGGAAGGTAAGGGGTTAAAATTGGATTTAAAGATCACTTGAGCTTTTGAACGAAATAACTCTATTGAAAAAAATAATTATACGAGAGTTGATCCCATATAACTTAGTTAATTTTAAGCGTAAAAAAGCAACTTATTTAAATCATCTGTAAAAATATAATTTTACTATATTAAAGAAAATTCAAGCGTCAATTTCTTTTAATATTAAGAGAGCAGTATATTAAATTGACTTTGGTCAACTAAATTAATATGTCATAATCGCAACTAGGATTATGAAGTTATGATAACATTATAGAAAACAAATTAAAATAAATTATGAAATCTAATTTTCAATCAACTCAATGTTAAAAAGTAAATTTTTTTTTAAAAAAAATATCAATTTAAAAGGGACCTAACAACATGATCCAAGTTAAACCGTCAAGTCTTGATCCAGATTATAAGATTGAGATAACCCTATAAAAAACAAATTATAAAACACAATCCTTAGTCAACCAGATATTGAAAGGATGAGATTAAAAAAATAAATTACATAAATGTATATATATATAAAAAAAAACAATTAGAGATAATTAGTAAAACTCATGTCCTATATCATCAGACAAAAAATAACCTCATAAAGAGGAAATATAAAATGATCTCAATTAATCAATTTAACCTGTCAAATTCATAACTTTGATCATGAGACTAAGATAATCCCTTAGAGAGCAAATTAAAATAAATTATGAAACTCAATTTTCAATTGTCATGTTGGACCCAATGTTTGGCAATAAAATTTGTAAAAAAAATAATTAAAAAACTCACATAACAAATGAGTCAAGTGAACATGAGCTAACATTTTTAAGTATAATCTATGGGTCATGAAATCATGATAACCTAGTAAAAAACAAATTGAAACAAATCGTGAAGTCTAATTTTCAATTAAACACAATATTAAATAATGAATTTGAGGGAAAAGTCAGGTAAAAAAATAAATCAATCATAAGAAGAAGACAACTCAATATAAATAAAATTAATTGTTAAAGGACCAATGATCAAAGGCATAAGATCGAAATAGCTCTTAGAAAATAAAATCAATTTAACCAGTATTTACATGTCAAAACTCACAAACATTGATTGTGAGACAAAAATATATCTATGAAAAGCAAATCAAAATAAATTATAAAGTTTAATTCTCAATTAAATCAATGTTGAAAGATAAAATTAAAAAGAAATAATAAAAATAATAATTAATTCAAGTCAATTTTACTTTACTTATTAAACATTATTCTCAAGTTACAAGATCAAAATAATATAATAATAAATAAACAAAATAAATCATGAAATCTAATTTTAAATAACAGTCAATAAAAGAGAACAGAACCCAACCCTTGTATACGAGAAGTAATGGTTTACAGCAAGAATTATAAATACATTTATGATAAAAATAAATAAATAAATAACAACAATAATAATAACACAGCTGTTCTTTTTATACACTTACAAACAGCTGACTATCTTCACTGAGCTCTCAAAAAAGGGGAGTAAACAATTGAAGTAACACAAAAATCACTCGCAACATTTTTCAAGGAAAACAAATTTGTTTTATTTGGCTGCTCTGAACAAGTGGCTTCCAAGGGTCACCGTCGGGGTTCCTTCCCCCATGACCGTCGTCAAGTTCATCTCTTTCTCAATTATCCGATCAAGTTCCGTCACCACATGACTCATGGCTGGCCGTCTCTCACTCGACGGCTCCACACATCGGAGCATCAACTGTATAAACTCTTCCATCCCTTCTGCAGTGAAGTTACTCCCCAATCTTTGGTCGACCACGCTGGAAAAGTTGGCGTAGTCCTGCGTATTCTGCACCTGAAGAAGAGAAGCCAAGTTAGTTTTACTTCCAGACTAGTTGATTTTTCTTGCATGCTTCATGCAAGCACACGAGCAGAGAGACGATGGAAAATCCTTGTCAATTATATTTTTGGTGATGGCGAGATAGTAGTAAAAACAATCTTTATTCTCAATCCTGCCCCACTCATAAATTGTAGCTTTCTTTTTGTGTTTTGTTCTTAATTATTTCAACATGGTATCAGAACAGGTTTTTGTAGCTTTCTTTTTGTGTTTTGTTCTTAATTATTTCAACATGGTATCAGAATAGGTTTTATGGAACGATGCTTAATCCCGAACACAGCTTTGCGGATCCAACTCAACTCATCACAGCATAATCCACATTGATTAAGACTAGCAGCTTACCCATTCAACCAGATTTTGACTCGTCCCTGGGAGATGGCTGTGTTGCCTCCATGCCGCTTAGCAACTCTAGAAGGAATACACCAAAACTGAACACGTCGCTTTTTTCAGAAAATCGCCTGAACTCTCTCACCCTGCATTTGTAAATGTCATCTGGATAGCTGACAGACTATAATGTGTTAAGAGATGTGTAGAACAGGGAGATAAGTTACGGAGTAATACTCTGGGGCAAGAAATATCTCATCTGATGTCACTTGTGATGATGAACCTGCAACATCAACTTTTCCCAGGAAATTACGAAGTCCTGAATCTGCAACTTTAGCAATGAAATTTTCATCCACGAGCACGTTGGCTGTTTTGAAATTCTTGTGCACCAAACGGGGAGAAAGAGAGTGCAGATGAGCCAGACCTGTAGCATGGGATGAGATGAATGAGGTGGCACATGCACTTTCAGAACATTCATACGTACACACAAAGAAGAACCTTTTTATAAACATGAAGTCTTACCAAACTCAAAAGTATTTTGTGAAACCAATAGTAATATTCCTTCTCTTTTCTCCCCCCTCCCCTCTCTATTTTTTTTGTACTAAACTTGGCATTATATCTAAAGGAAAGAAAAACTGATACCAGGAAAGCCAAAATGCTGACTGATTTTGCAAAGGATCACCTTTAGCAGCCCCTAGAGCGATTGAAAGCCTATGCTTGAATTCAAGCTTCCCATCCAAATTTTGACCAGGTCCTGCAAGCAAAAACACCAGGACTTTCATTAAAAATGAGAATCAACTACTAATTATGGATACACGGTTTGTATACATTGATCTAAGAAGAAGATGACAAGAAGAACTGTTTGAAGTGGCAGTATCCCACATCTCATGATAATACATAAATGGAAGAAAATCCAGGTGAAATAATTTCTAGCTAAATGTATAATGGATGCTTAAATGGAGAAGAACAATATAGAAGATATAATAGCTCAGTAAATTCTATATACACAACACGGATCAAACCAGCAAAAGCGGTGGATGGATAGAGAGTTACCATACAAGTGATTGGAAACGCTCCCACTAGGGATATACTCATATACAAGAAACTGTGAGTTATTTTCCTGGCAGTAGCCCAAAAGAGTCACAAGATTCCGATGCTGAATAGGTGAAAGGTAGCGCACCTGATATTCGAGATGTCAGGTGAATAGTAATCAAGGACAGCATAGATGAAATTCATATGCATTTATTATTCATTCCTCAGAAAACTTGGTGCTAAGCTAGCAAAACAATCCTGCCAGAACTGTTCATTGCAGTATTGATGATGAACGAAAAATGAAGCAATTATGGGGAGAACCCGAACTTAAAAGAAATTGGTTCAAGTTCACTAATGGATGTTTTCATCCGACAGACTGAAACTCAATTCTTTCAGCAAGTGATGATAATTACCTCATCAACGAATTCTGGACTAGGAGCTCCAGGTCTCTTTTTGATGGCTACAACCATCCCATCATTTAGCAAACCCTTATATACCTCCCCAAACTTTCCTGACCCCATCAAATTTTTCTCGCTAAAACCTTTCGTGGCCAGAGACAATTCTTCCATCTCAAAACGCCTTGCTTCTTGTAATGACAACTCAATCCCCTCATGCCTTCCTACAGCAGGTAATAGAAAGAACAGCCACATAAAACATTTAATCAGTACTTGATTTCGAACCTCTGTTGAATGATGTATGATGCAACTATTACCTTGAACAGATGTTTCAGAAGATCCTGTGTCTGAAGTTCTTGACACACTCCTTTTGTGAGAAAGGCACCAAAGAAGAAAAACAACTGCCCCCACCAATGCCATGACTCCTGCAGCACCTCCCAATATGGCTGCAAGAGTCCTTGACATTTGGTATGGGATCCGCTTCAGCTATGCTGTAAGGTTTTTGTCGAATATGGGACAATTAATATACATGGAACCTGGAAAAGGAAAAGGCAGATAAGCAATAATGAAGAAAAGAACATGCCGCCTCAAAAAAGAAGCAGCATTCAATAATCCATATAACCATGGATGACAGAAACAGATAACGCAGCGACATTGGCGCAGGAATTGATATTTCTTTTAGTCAAACACTCATCTAGTCCCTGAAAGAGATATTCTTTCAAGTCAACCATAAAGCCAATGTCTGTTTAAAATAACGAAAAGTTGAATCCCAATAGGTAAAGGAAGCATGGGCAAATGCATTAATGACAAATAGTAACCTTCCAGAGGAAATCTCCAGTGTTCTAATCATATGGTTAAACCCTAGCTAGTTAAATCAAACACACTATCAAACTCATTCAGAACCGACAAATGCTACTCAGCAGACTAGCAAAAGAAGTGAGAAATGTGTCAAAACTGAAACTCCTTGGGATTAAAAAGAATGAAAGACGTAAAGAATAAATGGAAATCTGAAATCTCCAAACCTGTATTCACAGATAAATTATGCGGCCAGATCCCCAGAAATCTCAGCTTCATTTGCCAATGACAAATTGAGTCAGGGTTCCAGTAGCACAATCACCAAAATAAAAAAAAATCACCCCACATTCCCAGCAACAAATTCTAAATAAAAAAAAAACCCAGTTGTGAAGATGAACGCAGCTTCAAGGTCTGGTCTACAACAAGCTAACCGCGACTGATTAAGGAAGGGAAAAGCTGAAATCAATCAGCAGCTTGCCGTACCTTTTATTTTAAAAATAATATTAATAAATTGAAAAGTTGAGAATCATCGTTGGATACAGTACAGACATTGCCGACAGAAAGTGACCTTGCGCCGACCACGCGACCAGGGAAGAGCTGGTTTATTACTACTTCCTACTGTTACTCCCTCACCCTCACTACCAAACTCAAACTGAAAAATCCCATTACTCTAAAAAGTCTAAATCACAAATATTTCTTTATTATATACAGCAAAAAATATTTAATTAAATGAATAAATAAAACCCAATATTCCTTGTGAAAAACCCTTGAAAAGTTTTGACGTAATTAATAATATCAAGTAAAAAAAAAAAAGAGGAAAGAAGATGATGATGAAGAATAAGAAATAGACAGGGTGTGAGTGACCGAGAGAGAGAAACAGGGAGAGGTATTTATCATTATCATTATAATAAATAAATAAATAAAAAACAATTATTATTTGTAGTCGTAGAACTGTAGCAGTTTATTTTTTTTGTGGGCTGTAAAGCAGTATAATTGTTGTCTGCTAGCTGCTGCAAGTTGTAAAAAGAGTTTATCTCGTATGTCCTCACTAGTTCCTGTTCATGGATGCCCATCTCATCTCATCTCTGCCAGCCTTGTCTCTCTGTAAGAGATTCACTTCAAGTACTCTGTGCTCCAACAACTACGACAAACAACGAGATCGAAGATTCATAATCCACTTTTTCATTTTTTCTATCAATTTTGTTTTTCTGGCACAATAATCAATGCTCTTCATCCATCCATTATTGGCGATTAGACTTGCAATTAACAGCTTCTCTGCCTCTCTTGCATGCATGTGCTTCATTAACAACTGTTTCTTCACATTTAATTTTTATTTTAAACTGTTTTAATATATTTACGTTCAAACAATATATGTGGAAGACTATTAATCTGATATATTTTCGGAAATTAAATATTTTGAAAAACTACTACCTCGCAAGCAAGTCAGGGCAGGGGATATTGATATTAACGCATCAAATAATTCAAAAAAAAAAATTAAATCAAAAGCTTTTGAAAACAAAACATTTAAGAATCGATAGATAATTGGATCATACGTTAGGGGTTAGATTTGGGTTTTCTTAGAAATAAATCAACAATAAAATAAATGCCTCGGTTAGCTTAGGACAAAGACCATCTGCGATGGGATTTATATTTTATTTTATACAACAAAATACGTTTTTATTTGTATATTCTTGGACAGTAAACAAATAATAGTGCTGCAGTACACACACACAAAAAGAGAACAAAAGAAAGAAAGAAAGAAAGATGAAGATGAGATTCAAAGGGGGGAGGGAGATGTGGGGTTGCTATCCCACCAGACAGCTATGTTGACATTACTCCTACTCTTTAGAGTCTATTCTGTATTAAAATAATAATAATTTATTAAAATATTTCAGGTATGAAAATTATTTTAAAAAAAATATATTATTTTTTACATCAACGTATTAAAAATAATTGAAAATATTTAATATATATAACATTTTGAAGATGTAAAGCTATTACCAGAAATTATAATATTTTATTATATGGGATGGTGATGTTTTTTCTTTTCTTTTATTGATTTATTTATCATATCTATTTTAACAACAAAAAAAATGGTTTGTTTTTCCAATTCTTATGAAACACTTTAATAATAAATAAATAAAAACCTGAAGAGAGAAGAGTGGACCTACAGGCGATGGAGCTATGAAGTTTATTTTATGGACCCAACTTGGAGAAAACCTTTATTTTTATTCTTTTTGAAGATCGAGCTTCCAGGAAAGAACAAGCTTTCAATCATGAAAAATCTTATTTTTTTTATTTTTGTGAAAAAAAATTCTTTATTTTTTTACTTGATCAATGAAAACTGTTGATTTCATTACAGTTTATTCAATTGAAACTGCTTCATAAAACAACTTGCATCAACCAAAAGTATACACGTGTTTATGTATGTTAATATTTTAAAATATTGATTTTTGTTCAGAAATACATTAAAATAATATTTTTTATTTTTCAAAAATTATTTTTAACATTAACACATTAAAATATTCTAAAAATATAAAAGAATTAAAGTAAAAATAAAAATAATTCAAAAATATTTTGAAATACAATGTTAAACATGGACTAGCGAGCTTCTTTTAAAAGTGAGATAATGAAGAAAAAAAATAGTTTAAGAATATCTTCATTTGAACACAAAAACATATATTTTTATTATTACGTTTTTCATGTTTGTTCTTTTTTTTGCAATTGTTTTTTAATAAACACGCATATTTTTTTGTGTGATGGGATATATTTATTTTTATTAGTCTTGTTTTGAGCCGATAGAAATGGTAATAATATCAAGGTTATCAATATTGTTCTAGTCGTTGTTCCAATTATTTTATTGATATGGAATGTTTTGGTTTTGGAGTATTTTGGCATGCCTTTTCGGGATTATATTGTTCATATATAATTAATTATATATATATATGAAAAAAATTAAAATATTAATTTAACACGCATAATTAAAATTCAAGATAAATTAACTTTAAATTATACAAATATAAACACAAAGTCAAACAAACATAATCTCAAAATTAGAAAACGCAATCACAAGTTAATCAAAATAATAAGGATTTTAAAGTGGAAAGCACACCCGGAACGGTACCGAGATGTTCCGACCGGAATTTGACCGGTATTTCCTGAACGGACCGGAATTAAAACCCAAGATGAAAACAATGCCGTTTTATCTCGGTTTTTTTAATGACACGGAACATTCTGGACGGAACAAAACGGTATTGACAACCCTGTATAATATAGCTACATAGATGGTAAAAAAATGATGTTTGGGAAGTTTATATGTGCAAATAAAAAATAATATACGCGTGCTATATATTAAAATTTGCAGCACTAGAAAAAAAAATGGGAGAAAAAAAAATAAAGAGAAAAAATTTGTAGTGGCTGCTAATTATATTCTCTTCACTGGAAACCCATGTTTTATTATTAAAAATAAAAATGAAAAATGCTTTGAAGGGGGGAAAATAGCGCTCGCCATTGATCGACGGGAGCCTTGAAAATGGATTTGAAAATCAAGAAATTATAATTCACGAAGATTTATAGTGAGATTTGTTAGTCAGCCATTTATTATAACCTTAAAAACTAAATAGTATTGGAAAAAGTAATGAATAATTATATTATTTTTGTAAAATAATCAAAATAAACGACTTTTACTTTGAAAAAACTAATGAAAGTATATTATTTTCTCGGTTGGAAGTGTGATTAAAATTATTTTTAAAAGTATTTTTTTTTATATAAAATATATCAAAATGATATTTTTTTTTAAAAAAAATCATTTTTAAATCAGCATATGAAAATCATTTAAAAATACCAAAAATATTTAATTTAAAATAAATAGATAAAGATTATTTTTTTTTCAAAAACGCTTTCGAAACTCTTTCATTAACTGTTATTTTAGATTTTTTTTACTATAAATTTTGATTGAAAATAATTTCTTTAATGTTTTTATATATTCTTTATATGATGATATCGATAATAATTTTTTAATGTGTGTGTATATATATATATATATATATTATTTTCATGTATTTTTGAACAAAATATTCTTTAAAAAATGATTGTTATCACATTTTTAAACATTACCTTGCAAATCTTACTAAGCATTTAGTTTTGATTAAGAAATAATTCCAAAAAATAAGAAGAAGAAGAAATCATAGAAGCTGGATTTGAAAACCAACTTATTACATACAACTATATAAAATCAAATAAGAAAAAAGTTACTGAAAACTCATGGTAAAAGTTCATGAACTAGGAATCATAATGTTTGAAAGTATAATTACGATCACTTTTAAAATTATTAATCATTTATAAATGTATTAAAATAATATTATTTTTAAATTATATTTAGATTAGTATATTAAAATAATTGAAAAACACTAAAAACATTTACAATTGGAGCAAAAAAAATCAAATATTTTTTTATATAAAGTAATAAACACGAGTATAAATCTGTGAAAATAATAAATATGTTAATAGTTATAGAAATGGAATAAAATTTTAAAAAAATGTTTTTATGAAGAACTTGAAGCCACATCATTTATTTATTTGTGGAAAGAGATTACAATCATGAAAAGCCAAAAAGGGGTGGAGAGAGAGTCAAATGAACAGGCAGGGAGAAGGGATCGATAATAGCTGCAATCATTTCAAATTCAACAGCCCTCCGGTCAACTGAGAAAATCACCATCGAAGAAAGTCCTTTCACATGCAGACATCTAGATACTCGTGCCTTGTTTGGTTTTCAGAATTGCTTTTAAAAAAAAGTATTTTTTTTATATTTTTTAAATCAATTTTATTTTGATGCTTTTAAATTTTATTATTAATTAATATAAAAAATATTATTTCAATATATTTTAAAGAAAAAACATTTTTAGAAGCAACACCAACTATATTTCCAAATATACATATGGTTTGATAATGTTTTTTGAAAAATATTTAATTTTTTTATGTAATAATGCAAATATAATTTTTTAAAATAAAAAATATATATTTTAATATATTTTTAAATAAAAATTATTTAAAAAATAATCTCTCCAACTCAACATCACGTATTGCTTTAAATATCTCGAACTTAATAAATAACTGCTCATCTTAGTAAAAGCATCATGTCAATTTTTTAAATATTTTTTTATAATTTAATGTGTTATATAAAAAATAAATGTTTTTTTTGCGTCATAATACTGAATATTCACGAATGCATCCATTCGATTTCTACATCATTGAAAGGTACAAGAGTTTGTAGCATTTTCAAGAAATTGACATTTAAAGGGAAAAAAAATCAAAATCATAGTTTGAAAGGATGATACGCAACAATTGTATAAAAAATAGTCTTGCATTTATTTGACAAGGATATTTCTTAACTTATCATATGAATAAATTATATTTTAATAAAAATAAATTGGTGCATTATTGTAAATATTAAATTTAAAATAAAAAAATTTAAGGACAGCACCTTCTTGGCTACCATCATGTTTCGTGAATATTTGGAAGTGTTGTTAAAGTTGGTTTTTTTTTAAAAAAAAATAAAAAATATATCAAAATAATATTTTTATCTTTTAAAATTAATATTAATATCAGCACATGAAAGATAACTAGAAAAAACCTCAAAAAAATTTAGCTAAATTTAACTTCTATGCTATATTTTTTTTTAAAAGAAAAAACCTCAAAAATTTATGGTCTCGTATCATCCTTGAGCCTGGAAAGATAACTAGAATTGACAGGGAAACAAAGAAATAATTGCATCTTTGAGAGTGATGTTAAAGGTTGTGTTTTGAAAGTGTGTTTTTGTTTAAAAATATATTAAAATATTTTTTTTAAAAATTTATTTTTGACACCATTACATTAAAATGATCTAAATACACTAAAATTTTTTAATTTAAAATAAAAAATAATTTCTTTTTTTCTTTTTTAAATTTTTTTTAAAACATAAAAACGACCATGCCCCGCAGACATCAAGTAGTGCAACTGCAAGTAGAATTGAACACCTTGTTATCTATGAACATGGATCAAGAACCTCAAAATCTACGACCGGAGTGCTATGGATTTGGTCCTACCACCCGGTTGTCTTCATCTCTAGTAACTTGCCTGAACCAATGACGCTTACATGATCAAATCACAAAGTATTATTAATCACAAAATTAGATCCACAGGACAGACACTGCGGGTCGAAATTATGAGATGAGGAGAGGGATGGGAGCGGTGCATGTCATGTGACAGAGCAGAGACAAGAAAACAAGGGAGTAAAGTACGGAAACAAAACAAAAGCCAACCCCGTGGCTTACGCCGGCTTTTCTTGTCTTGTTCCTGCGAACAAGGGAGTAGACTAGAGTTCTTCTTCTTCTTCTTCCTCCTCTTCTTCTTGCACTCCCCGGCTCCCCACCACTTCAAGATCCATCCAACAACCAGTCCCATTCCATATCTCCTCCTTAAATCTCTGAAATAACTCAAAAGTCAACAATGGTAGCAGCAGCAGCAGCCTGGTTTCTCTTTGTTGGTGGCTTAGCAGTGGCATTTTCAGCTGAGGCCCTCTCTTTTAATAACTCAGCAAGTGGTGCTCTCTTAAGTTTCAAAAATTCAATTTTTGGGGACCCTTCGAATCTTCTCTCCTCCTGGAATCTGACTACCAGCCCTGATTACTGCACCTGGTATGGGGTCACCTGTCAAAAATCTTCTAACACTACTAGAGGAGTAGTGGTGATAGCTTTGAACCTCACTGGCACTTCCACTGCTCGCCTTTCTGGAACTCTGCCGGAGTCCATCCAAAACTTGCCCTACCTACGAACTCTTGTCCTTTCCCACAACTGTTTTTCCGGTGAGATCCCAGCTGGTAGTATCGCCAAGCTGAGCTTCTTGGAGGTTTTGGAGCTTCAAGGGAACAATTTCTCGGGCAAGATTCCTCAACAGATAAGCACTGATCTTCACTATCTTCGCTTCCTTAATTTGTCTTTTAATTCTTTCACTGGTGATATCCCTTCTACTTTGATTGGTTTTGGAAAGTTGAGAGTTATTGATTTGTCGAATAATGGGCTGACTGGTGAAATGCAACTTGTTAGTTCAAGCAAGTGCTTGTTTTTAAGGCACTTGAAGCTTTCTAATAATCTCTTGAAAAATAATATTCCAAAGGATATCGGTCACTGCAAGAACTTGAGGACTTTGTTGCTTGATGGGAACATTCTACAAGGTCCCATTCCAGCAGAGATAGGTCAGATTCTGGAACTTCGTGTTCTTGATGTTTCTACTAACAGTTTGACTCAGACCATCCCCAAGGAGCTGGGTTATTGCAAGAAACTGTCTGTTCTTTTATTGACCAATTCAAATAATTTTGTTGGTAATAACGGGGGGGCTGGTGGTGGCTTGGATGGTTTTAGATTAGAATTCAACGCTTTTGAAGGGGGTGTTCCGCAGGAGGTGGCGATGCTTCCGAGTTTGCAGATTTTGTGGGCGCCTAGAGCCAATCTTGATGGGCGGTTGCCTGGCAATTGGAGTGACTCGTGCTCGCTGAGAGTTTTGCATTTGGGGCAGAATTCTCTCAGAGGTGTTGTGCCAAAGGGGCTGGTGATGTGCAAGAACCTTACTTTCTTGGATCTGAGCTCTAATTTTTTGACGGGTGACCTGCCTATGCAGCTGCAAATTCCTTGCATGATGTATTTCAATGTCAGTCAGAATAACATATCCGGCCCTGTTCCAACTTTTGGAAAGGGCAGCTGTGATACTAGCATAATCTCTTATGGTCAAGACCCTAATTTTCTTGATGTGGAGGATATACAGATTGCATGCTCTAACATTCCTGTTTGGGGTTCCCGTACCCTTTTGGGGTCCATGGCTGGTGCAGACTTCGTGATTGTCCATGATTTCAGTTGGAATCATTTTGTCGGTTCATTGCCTTTGTTCTCGGTGGGGGAAGAACTCTTGGTGAGAAAAAATAGAACTTCATACAGATTGTTACTGAGTAGTAATGGGTTTACTGGGTCTCTTCCTGGTAAACTAGTTTCAAACTGTAATGACCTGCTGAGTTTCTCTGTTAACTTGAGCACAAACCGTATATCAGGTGAGATACCAGATATGCTTCTAAATTGTCTACCAATAAGGGAATTTGAAGCAGCTGATAATGAGATCAGTGGTTTTCTAGCTCCCAGCATTGGCAACTTGAGAATGCTTCAGTGTTTTGACTTGAGAAGAAACAGACTCTCTGGTTCTCTTCCTAATGAGTTGGGAAATTTGAAGTTTTTGAAATCGGTTCTTCTTGGGATGAACAACTTAACAGGAGAAATCCCACCTGAATTCGGTCAGTTGTCCTCCCTTACAGTTTTGGATCTTTCTCATAATGCTGTAACAGGATCTATACCTGTTAGTTTGACGAGTGCCAAGAACCTTGAGACTGTTCTACTCAACAACAATGACCTTTCTGGGGAAATACCTCCACCTTTCTCGAATATTTCCAGTCTCGTTGTCCTAAACGTCTCTTTCAATAACCTCTCTGGTCATATACCCCGCCTTCAGCACCCAATTGATTGTGACTGGTTTAGAGGGAATGCTTTTTTGGATAAGTGCTCAGATCAATCCTCCAACACACCACCCGGAGAGGTTCAGCCGTCACAAGGAGATGGAAAATGGCGCATTCACAGAAAGAGATCCTTTTTGATTGCGGCGGGGACTTCTGCTTCGGCTGTACTCTGTGTATCATTGGTTGTAGTTTTTCTCAGTTTCTATGGCAAGAGAAAGTTTTGGAGAATCTCTAGCTTGAGAGGAAAAGTGGTTGTGACTTTTGCAGATGCTCCGGCTGAATTGACTTATGATAGTGTGGTCAGAGCTACTGGGAATTTCAGTATTGGAAACCTGATAGGTACAGGTGGCTTTGGATCAACCTACAAAGCTGAACTGGTCCCAGGTTACTTCATAGCCGTAAAGAGGCTCTCCATTGGCAGATTTCAAGGCATTCAACAGTTTGATGCAGAGATCAGAACATTGGGCAGAATTCGACACAAGAACCTTGTGACTCTGATCGGGTATTATGTTGCAGAGGCCGAAATGTTCTTAATTTACAACTATCTTTCTGGTGGAAACCTCGAAACCTTCATACATGACAGGCCAGGCACAAATGTCCAGTGGCCAGTGATTCATAAGATAGCTCTCGATATTGCACAGGCTCTAGCCTACCTCCACTACTCATGCATACCCCGCATTCTTCATCGAGACATCAAGCCTAGTAACATCCTGCTGGACGAGGAGCTCAACGCCTATCTGTCAGACTTCGGGTTGGCCAAACTTCTAGAAGTTTCTCAGACTCATGCCACTACAGATGTAGCAGGCACATTTGGGTACGTTGCGCCAGAATATGCAACCACTTGCAGGGTATCTGACAAGTCAGATGTTTATAGCTTTGGGGTGGTGTTGTTAGAACTGATGTCAGGGAAGAAGTCTCTTGATCCATCGTTTTCTGAGTATGGTAATGGTTTCAATATTGTTGCTTGGGCCAAGCTGTTGATCAAGGAGAGACGCTCATCAGAGCTCTTCGCTCCAGAACTGTGGGAAGCAGGACCTAATGAGAATTTGTTGGGAATGTTAAAGCTTGCTTCAAGCTGCACAGTTGACTCACTTTCAGTGCGCCCATCCATGAAGCAGGTCCTTGCAAAACTGAAACATCTAAAACCATGACACTGCAGACTCAGTTTCAATCAGTGTTGCCATCGATGAAGTAGGACCTCGAGAAACTGGAACGGCTAAAATCCTGAAGCACGATCGACTTTCTTTCAGTGCTGCCATCTCTGAAGTAGGACCTCCAGAAACTGAAACAGCAATTCCTGAAAGGATCTCAGGCTTCCAACACAAGAGGGAGATGGGTAGACATATCTGCTGCTTATACCTGACAGGATCAGAACAAAATGCTATACACCCTTGGAGAAGGTGAGAACCACCTCTAGAATCCTGGACTGACTAGACTCCATTAAGCCAGCTCGGTATTGTGCATAGGTGCTTATTTAGATACCATTCAAATTCCTCACAATGCATGTGGGATATGGGGCATCAAACATATATTGAGGTGAGTCATTTTCGTGATTTTTATGTCCCGTGTGCTCTTTTTTTGGTTTTTAAACAAAGCCTTTTGCAATGAAGACAAATCCAAAGATTTTCTAATCCTACCAAGCATGCATCAAAGTCTCGGGAACTAAAATCTAGGATCAATCTCATGTCAGATTTTGGTTTGGGTTGTTTACAGGTGACACTCCCAAACAGACTTGAAACCTTCAACTGTGATTTGAGGTACACAAATGGGAGCATGGTACAGAGTTCTTGTCTTTACAAAATGGTCATAGTTTGAAGGAATGGATTGCCTTTTTTTTCTATTGGTACAGTTAAATTGAAAGCATTTGGCTTGTTAGTGTTCAACTAAAATCATTCCTTGTGATGAATTATGCACACATACTTATGTGTGGTGGGTTTGCTGAAATATTTTCTTCCCCTTTGTTTATAATCATTTAATGAGATCTGGAAATTCAATCATACTTGGAAAAGTTGACACCATTTCCATCTTGCCAGTTCAACCACCTCACATGCATCGAAAACAATCTGAAGAGAATCATGCTTCCGGTGCTGGCAACCCTAACTACTATGGCTGTCGGAACAAACCACTGTATGGTATTTGAACCTCAGGAGCTGTTTGGGAACGCGGCCCAAATGGCGTTTCAAAAAAAAAAGTTTGATTTTATGTATTTAAATCATTTTGATGTGCTTAAAAAATAATAATAAAATATCATTTTGATGAATTTACTAGTGATAAATATTTTAAAAAACAACCGCTACTATACTCTAGTACGCATCTTCAAACTCAAACTTTACTGCCATGGAGATTTCTGGTTTTCCCTTCTTTTCTTTTTACTGCCTAAAGTATGAAACTTTCATTTTAATCACCAGGAAGTTTTTAAATTCCCAAAGGAAAAAGGTACACCAAAGTTGGCATCAGAGTTTGGCATGAATGAAAAAACTTGCTAGCCCTTCCGCCTCAGCGTCCAAAACTGCAATCACCTTGGTTGGCTTTAAGCACCACCTCCTCTGTCGTGGTTCCGATTATCTCATTAGCATGCTTCAAGTCC
The DNA here is from genome assembly GCA_029228465.1 of Salix viminalis. NCBI lineage: Eukaryota > Viridiplantae > Streptophyta > Magnoliopsida > Malpighiales > Salicaceae > Salix > Salix viminalis. The sequence goes on from CM055439.1 coordinate 3,490,370, forward strand.
GTGCATGCGTACTTTCCAGCAGGATCCTGAGTTCAACTTTCTCTTGTCAATTACTGAATCACGGAAGATTATCTGGGAAACACCCTGATGGCATGATATCTCAACTTATCTGATAAACTTAAAAAAGTTCACCTTGGCAACAATTCCTAACTTCTGCAACTTTTGAAGTGCATCATCCACATCAAAATTGCATTTTTCATTGAATTCTCCAGTGATGAGTTCTTCACAGCGCCGGTCAAGTTCCTATTTCAGATCAAGGCAAAGTTACCCTGCCCTGAGGAATCTCACAACATTCAGAGATCATAAAAGCAAGGAGAGGAAACAATCTGTACCTGTCTAGTGGCTTCTCCTTGTACCATCAAGATAAAGAATGAAACAATCACCTCTTTTACCTGCACATTCCAATTATTGGGTTCTGTTAGCATCATATAGTACCTAACCATTTTTTTTCCAAATCTACTAGTTACTGTTGTAAATTAGTTTTCAACAAGAATGCTGCTGTCTTTGCACAAGAAAGGTGTCAGAATGATAAGTTCTGTAATTTCTGTTAAGAAACCATCTCATCTAAAAGTTTAAGTTTTTAAGTGAAATCCCGGAATATAATTTATATTATTCTTCAACACCCCCTCTCAAGTGAAATCCCTTTAGGCTTGAAACTTACACAAGTCTATACCACCTTGTGCTTGATTTTTATCAAATAAAATAGGGGTGGTGAGATTCGAACTCATAACCACTGGGTCAATAAGGTTCTGATACCATGTCAATAAATCATCTTACCTAAAAGTTTAAGTTTTTAAGTGAAGCCCCAAAATATAATTTGTATTATTCTTGAACAATTTCTATTGAGAGCAGAGCTATTGAAAGTTTTAGTTGTGCGCAAAGATTCAAAACTCAAAGTCTAAACGCACAAGAATCTTACAGAAATTACGAGTTGGTAAATTTAGATATAAATTATAAATTGATTTGTCACAAACTTACTTCCTGTTGAATCACATCATCACACAAGTGAAGAAGGGTGCCCCTTCCACTGTCTAGTTGTTTGTCATACACAGACTTTGTGATTAAGCTCTGATATGAAACCAAGTTATTCTGGAATCTGCAGGAAACTAAAAAACGTTAGCCTTCATAACTAAATTGTTCATGGCCTTGGATTGAATGTATGACATAGATCCTATTGCTAATCAGTTGACCAGCCTAGTCATTCTTCAATTTTCCTTCTCTGTCTGAGAAAGTCCCACTGTAAAGTAGGGTCAATAAGCATTATGGGCAAGAATTCTAAATAAATTCCTATCATGGCAATTCTGAATGCTTTCTTAGTAGAAATTCTGTATGGATACAGATTCTCTATTACTACCAGAATGGCAAGGATTATAAAGAAGAAGACACTTAACGTGAAGTATGTTTTAACACAGTAACCAACCACTGATGTCAGGATAGCGAGAATCACCCGGATGTCAGCTTTAGGATTGCTAAGCGAGCCAATTACAGTAATCTGCAAAATGAAACGAAAAAAAAGAAGAAGAACAAAGAGCTAACGTGACCATAAGGTCAAAACAAAGAAAAGAATATTCATTATATTTCACGGGCATGCTAAAACTGACCAGTCCAATCACAGCAGAAACAATGAACTTGACCCAATCCACCGGAGTCAAACCGGGATTTTTCTTTTCTGGCTGTTCAAGGAGAGTTCCGGCGCAAGGTCAGTATCCAAAAACATTTCTGAGGAGCTCCTAGCCCGGCCCCGGCCCGGCCACCCAGCCACCCAAACAAAATACGATGGCAACAACAACAATACTACAAGTGAACAGGGAACTCACAAGTACTATCTCCATATCAGCCATTGGAATACTCTTGAAATGCTTCACATAAATATTCCGTGCTCTTTCTTTTTTGGCACTCGCTCGCCTGCAGATTTACGTTCTTTTTAAACAACAATGATTCATTCTTCATGCTCTCTTAAAACTGTGATGGAAGAACGCAAATTAAGTGAACTAATTAGGATAAACAAAAGTTCCATGCTAGTCCTAATTTGCTGGTTATGTAAGAATGATGTTTTCTTTCTTACTTCCCATGCTCACACCAACAATGAGAGAAAGCGCAAATTGATTATTAGTAACTGAGGAATTTGGTTCTGTACAACTATCCAGGCCATTGTTCAGAACTGATACAAACAAAACAGCAGAAAGAATGTATATGATGAACACACCTGTAAACAACAATTATTCGATCAAATGTAGGTTCTTGGATTGTAACCTTGCCCAGGAGATTACGTATACTGCAGCAAAAGAAGAGAAATGTCAAAAATCAGCAAGAATCGTCAGAAATCTAGAAAGTAACTGCAGCAAAATATATGCTCCTTCCAGGTGACCAGGGCAATCGTTCATTCATTCTCTTAAATGTTCAGAAGATTCAGTAATCACAACGTATTTATTTATATCCATTAATGAGTATAGCTGAAATAAAATCCTCACTTCATCTATTATTCATAAAGATTAAGAAAAACAAAATGCTACTGCACCTTGCGCTATCCAATGTTGGCTTAGCTACCGAAAGAATATAGATAGAGCAATATGTAAGCCTAAGGCAGCTTCTGTTGCATATTCCTTCTTGCTCCTCAGAATTTATTTAGAAAGTATATATCATGTTATTGCTTCAGATATTAGCCAAAAACTCTGAAAAAAAAAGAAGCGCATGCAGAGTCCCAGTTGCGAATACCTTAAACCCATTGATAAATCAAATTCACACGTAACTTCCAGTTCTTAACCTGAGTTTCATTTTCTCGATGCGGATCCGTTCAACATATAAACTTTCATCACTGTTATCCGTACTGATTTCAATAGATTTTGGATCTTCGGTAATCGGTGCACTTCGCTTTCTGAAGAAAAGTCTTTTTAACCTACAAACAGAAAATCAAAGTTCGTATTATGGAAAATAAAGAACCAAGCTTGAAATGTTTAGCTGCATACAATACAAGTAAACATTTACCTACCCTGTTACTTTTAGAAAACATCTCCAGAAACGGGAAATGATGGTATTTATCTTCGGCATGATAAAGTAACTATTCAAACGATCAATTCCAAAGCCGCGTCGAAAGATTATGAACTATGAAAAAATAAGCAATGATTCCTTGTCATGAGATTGTGGGAACAAATTGCTTTCCTCAAAAAGTGAAATCATCAAACATAAAAATTCAAGACAAAAAAAGGGGAAAATCCCTTATATCTCAGAAATATCCAGGCCGGAATTTAGCGTTTACCTTATCAGCGAAGTATGGAAGATCATCCTGAGGATGCTTTGCAAAGTAACTTGTAAAAAGCCTCTTGTCAAGCTGCATTCAAGAATGCCAGTACCATATCATCAAACTTCTGAACAAGCCATGGATATACACACACAAGAGGCCGGAGCACAGACGGACCTTATTTTCATTAACCACAATTGGTAGGTTAAGACGATATTGTGCGGAGAGTGCAACTTCAATCTCCTCATCAGTTGCTATTTTGAAATTACTCTTTTCCATCACCTGCAGAAAAAATAAACAGCTAAATCATGGAGAGTGCGTACTGGATTCAAGTATTGGTTACGTTTTTTACATTATTTTTCTTAGCCAGGAAAGAGGTGGGAAAGGGAAACTGCCATGGACGCCGGTTTGGAATCGTTGCCATTTTCTGTTTTTAAGTTGCAGGAAATACATGCCTGAAATAAGGAGGCTAAGAAATCCTGCTCAAAAACATCAATTTCTTCAGGAGTGAGATTCTGCTGCTCCAATTTTTGAGCACCATGAATAGGCTCAAAGAAGGAATACAATCGCTGATCACCATGAATAGACAAATTTCTTTAATAAAAACAAGCCAAAGATTTGAGTTCTGTAACATATTCACCAATTACCATGAGATCTTCAAATTGCAGAAGGTACCAAGCTCTAATTGTGTATTCAACTCGCTGGCAGAGCTTTAAGAACTCATCAACGTCAGATCTGCTACGTTCTGTGAATGAACCAGCCCAAGTTGGAATCCATGCATCCATGCATTGCATTGATGATAATAATAATAAATAAATAAATGACGGGAAATTGAATTAAACAGACCAATGCTAATGCGGTTTGCCAAAGCAGCAATTAGCTTGTGCTTGAGAACTGGAATCACAGATTCCT